>VZRJ01007336.1:86518-135444 GCA_013397565.1 Ptilonorhynchus violaceus
CAGTCGATCTGGCGGTCTGGTCCCCCCCGGCCCGGCCGCCGCCGCCTGCAGCCCGCGCTGCCGGCACGGCGGGCTCTGCCTCGGCGACGGCTCCTGCCTCTGCTCCAAGGGCTACGAGGGCGAGCGCTGCCAGCACGGTAACGGGGCGGGATGCGCTGGGCTCCCGGGGGCGCCTCAAGGGCGGACAGGGCTGGGCACAGGCTGCCCGCGCTGTCATGCCAGCCCTCCGGCGGTAATCCCTCCGGGAAGGTCTGAGGAGCTGGGGTTTGGATCTGGTGTGGGAGGTGGGTGATGAGGTGGCGGGGAGGACCCAAATAAGGTGGAAGAAGAGAGTTATGACACCCAGTTTTTGGTGAGGTGCGGTAGTGATAGCAAACTGATAGAGCACAGCCAAGAGCCAGCGTGAAGACCTCAGGGAGGTGAGCAGACCCCGCTGTCGGAAATGGCCGTGGGTCCGTAGGGAGTGTTTTACCACTTGGACATTGGGTAAGCGGCCACTCGCGGGACAGGCTTCGGCATTGGCTTCCTTCTATTGCTTTAACTGTGCACGCTCAAATACGTGCCTGGAAGTATTTAAGGAATCACAGGTCAGGTTGGAAGGGACCACAGTGGGTCATCTGGTCCAACCTCCCTGCTCAAACAGGGTCATCTTAGAGCACGTGGCACAGGATTGCATCCAGATAGTTCTTGAATGTTTTTAGGGCTTGACAGCTTTCTAAGCCTCAGCAGTGTTTAACTGGTATTTCTAGGTGCAATTAGTCAGGATAACAAAAAGATCAAAAGAGTGTGTAGAAAGTAGGTTATTTTCTGGATTTCTTTTTATTTAGAATATGTTGCACTTGTAAAAGTACCAGTTTACTTCCTAGATGTTACCTGACCCAGAGCGACATTCGTACATCCCATTTCCATGGGAGGACTTGTAAAGCTAGGGTGAACTGAAATCTGTTCCTGTTGGTTTCCAAGGGGTGACAAAGTATTTTTGAAAATGTCACCTAATATGCAAAAACAAACCTAGTGAATAAAAGTTTTAGTTTAAACCCTGTTCAATGTAACATGTTTGATTTCTAAATTCCTTCTTTAAAATTTAACTGTGGATCTTGTGGCCATTAATTGCTAAAAAATCACTCACTGTCAGGATTTCCTTTGCTTCACGTGTTGTCCTAAGTGAAGGGGTGATATATACTTGTACTAATTAACTGTAATATTTTTTTCTAATTTTCAATGTCCTTCATTTAAAATGTGATTTCTTTTTTTTTTAACGATCAGATGCTGAAAATTTCATTCAGCACTGTAATCATTCATGGAGTGTTGTTTCATTTGGAGGCTGAGGCTAGCAGGTGGTGACAAATGATGTATAGCTAATGTGTTGTGTAGTGGGGTTTAACAACTATGCTGTCCAAACTGTTCCAAACAACTGTTGGTTCCTAGACATTTTGTGGTTTAGGGGAGAGGTGAAAGATTGTTGTGGATGCAGATCTGCTCTTGAAGCAGAGAGGTGAACTGTCTGGAATTGTTAAGGGAACCACTGAATCCTTGTTCTCATAAGGTCATCAATGTAGAAAAAATTGGATAAATGAAGCTCCCTCCCTTGTTCTGTCAAGAAAGCCAAACTGCAAACTGTGTGAAATGATACAGAAATAGAATTTTTCTTAAATTGGGCTCTTGTATGGCATTTCCAAAGGACTGAGAGCATCTGGTAAAAGTTAGGGAGAGCTGAGCACTGGTTGATTCTTTCATACACGTCTCTGTCCTTTATTTGCCTGCTAATACTCATTCTGCATGTACTAATGTGAAAAGTCCTCTATTCTTTAGCTGGGTTGCTTGAGAGTGCTATAAGTACATGAGGACAAAATCAGGGTGCTGTTACTCACTGTTCATCTTTTCCCTTTTCTTTTCTCTGTTTCGTACTTTTCACCCATCCAGTCAAAGGATAAGTAGAGAACCCATCTCACACCTGCCCCTAACTCAGATGAGACTCCCAGAAACACATGGGTCTCTCAAATCTGTGTGTGAATAAACAAATGTTTTCTCAGACAGCAGGGCTGATTCAGGGATGATTATGACTAGCAAGGAGTCTATGTGATAGGTAATTTATTTGCAATCTGACTGGCCTTATCCAGAATATTGCAAAATCAATATTTTTTTTTTTGTATCTTATCCAACCTGTCCAAGCTGTCAGCAATGAAAAAGTTGCAGGATCTGTGATGATCATAGATGTTTTTCTCCCACCAGATAGTTACAGTTATGAGAAAAGTTACATTTATCTCAGATGGTTTCTAAACAAACACTGTACATTTCAGAAAGGTCTCTGAGAGGCCATCTGAGGAAAAAAAAAGAAAAAAAGAGTGTGGGGGAAAGGAAGAAATCCTGACTTACTTCTGGAGACATTTTAGAGAAGAGTTTTAAGGAGTGGAGTATATCGTTTTTCTAGAGAGGAACGTAGGAATCTAGTAAAAAGTCTGCTATTTCATCTGAAGAATCATAAGATGCTGCTGAAGTTGCAGCATTTCTTAATTAAATAATTTCTTCTTATCTCTTATTTTCTCACCTGTCATTTCTCCATTTCAGTTATCAAAAGCTTTTTTGGCAGTCCAGCCATATTCCTTAGTTCCTTTTTAATACAGCTCTTTCTTCTGCCTGCTCTGTCTAGGGTCAAAAAGATTCCTTAGTTTTGAGTGCTTAAAAGCTTAGTCTGGTGGACTGCTCTCCATGCAGGGAAATAATTTCACCTTATCAGCAATGTAAGATGACATGGCAAATACATCATAGAAAATATGAAGACAAGCTGGTGAAAATATAATAACATGCAAATTTCTTATGTATTTAAATAGTAACTTAAGTAAGCTTCACCATTATTTGTCCAACCTTTCTTTGTTGTCTGTCTTACAGCTACATGTTATCCAAAATGCAAAAATGGGGGGGAGTGCCTCCGACCTGGAAAATGCAGATGCTCACCTGGGTATGGGGGTAGATACTGTCATAAAGGTAAGACTGAAGCAAGCGGTAGTTTGGAAAGACAAGGAGTTTGAAAACAAACTAAATTAGTTTGGGACTCCTCAAGTTCTGGGTCTAATGCGCTTTGAAATAATGACCTTAATTCTGTAAATTTCTGACCTTACCATCAAAATGTGCATGGCCTGAAGGACCTGCATGCTTGCAGGAGAATGGGATGGACTACATGTACTGAAATGTGTTGTGAGAACCTGAGCAAGTTTTTTCCCTTGGAAAATACCCCGTTTATATGCTATGTAAATATTCTATTTAGCTCTACAACAGATTCTTTCTAAATAATTTATTGAGATGACTTGTATAGATACGTATTTCTGCATGAAGTGGTTGAAAGTTTTATATAGTATCTGCAACATGGTAACGTTGAGGGCAAGTCACTGAAGATATGTGTGGCAATATATTGTTGAGAGATAACGGGAGATGACAGATAAGGAGTAGGAAAGGACCAATTTTTATGGTTTTAGCAAAGGACCAATTTTTATGGTTTTTTGAAGCCTATTGAATATATGTATAGATTGGAAAAGGCAATCCAAGAAAACACTGTTATGTTGTAGATGTACAAACCTGTGGTATGGGGCAATGTGCTGTTATAGAATCACAGAATTACAGACTGGGCGAGCTTGGAAGGGACCTCTGGAGGCCTTAATTTCCAAGCTCCCCACTCAAGGAGGGCTACCTAGAGCCAGCTGCTAAGGACCGTGTCTAGATGGCTTTTGAATATCTCCAAGGACAGAGACTCCTGTACCAGCATTTGGTCACCCTCACTGAAGTCCTGATGATGATTTTATTGTCCTTAATGTGGCTGGAAATGGTTTGCAGGGTCAGTTCTTGTATTACCTTACCAGGGATTGAGGTGAGGCAGACCAGTCTGTAGTTCCCTGGGTTCTCCTTGCCCTTCTAGAAGTTTGGAGTGATATTTGCTTTCATCCAGTCTTCATGCACTTTTCTCTGTCAGCGCAATTGATCAAATACAATCAATATTAAATACAATCAATATTAAATACATTAATTTATATTGTGTGACAAAGTAACACACAAACAAGCTATGAAGAGCTTTCCCAGCTGTGCTGGATTGGACTTGCATGTCCTTGCATGTTCAGTATTTGTGCCAAAAATCTTTTAGCTGAAACTGTGCTCAAAACCTGTGCTTGAACAAGATATTTGGACTTTATTTTCTACAAATTATCAATCAGACATCCAAACTGTCTATCTTTATAATGAAGGATAGTTGTTTCTCTTCAATATAGTGAAGGTGGTGTATAATATACATTCATGCTTTTGAAAGGAAGCGTTTGATTGTACAGAACAGTGGTTATGCCACTTATCAAAGATAGTGCTCACCACAGTTGATACCAATCATATGTCTGGCATAAATAACACTTCATTAATGAAGCCTTCAGGGCTTTCAAGTGTAGAACAATACCGAAATGAGGAGGCTAACTTAGTTATTTGGCCTTTGGGAAGGCACTGCTTAATTTGACTATAGTCATAGTTTCATTTGTCAAAGTAATATCCACTTCTCTTCTTCCTCTTGTTACATATAGGTCCTGTCAGGTAAGGAAGTACATGAATCCTTAACTACATGTTATTGGCTTACCAGCTGAGATTTGGCAAGTTTGATACAAATATGCATGTTAGTAGTGCCTGTGGTGTAGCTGATGAACAATGGTGTAACTGGTGAGCAGCTGCCTCACATTTGGGGTGGGAAGGAGCTGTGCCATAGCAACAATACTCTCAGGCTAAATGCTCAATAAGCTTTTAAGCACATGCTTAATTTTAACTGCTTCTTGAGATGGCATTTGAAAGTGGTTCTGTCATCGTCACTCATTTCTTATAGAACACTGCCTTGCTTGGGACAGTTGAAATTTTAGTGTTTGCAGATATGATAAGTAGTTGATGCCAGACCAGCTGTTTAAAGACAATTATTTGAAGCCCTATGCTGCTTCTGAAATGCACGATGTATGCTGTTTTCCACAGTGAGCTGCGAAGGAGGCTGTCAGAATGGTGGGGAATGTGTCTCTGTCAATGGAGTCGTGAAGTGCCTTTGTGCTTCTGGCTGGACAGGATCAAGATGCCAGGAAGGTGGGTATCTATGTTCATGAAAATATTTATATTGATTAATACTAAAACTGCAGTAACAAAAACATTTTAAAAGTATTAAGAGGCTAATAAGTATGGAAATGTCATTGCATTACTACAGAAATGAGAAACCTACATTATTGGTACATACACAGATAAAATAATGTGAAATTAGTTTGCATTAAGCTGTACATCTGTTCACATTTAACCCAAAATTTGTAACACAGTACCTATATATATTTTTTTTTTTCCATTTCCATGGTCCTGGAAATGCTTTTGGAGTTATACCAGTTGAGTATCTGGCCTAGAAGAAAATGTGTTTTGCCATTTTGATTTGTATCATCCTGAATCTTTCATTCTGTCAGGATTCTTTTACATCAGTTTTATAAATCCTGCTGACTTACCCATTCTTTTTCTTCTAGCAATTTGTCCTCAAGGTTGTCGAAATAATGGAGCTTGTGTGGCTCCTGGGATTTGTAGCTGTCCAGCTGGATGGGTCGGTAGAGCATGTCACTTAGGTAAATGACTTCTGACATTTTTCGTTTATCCTTTCCTCTGCTTGTTTGATTTACCAATCAAAGTGTTCAAATCTCCAGTGCCTAACAAAGCTTCCAGGGAAGTATCTTAGAATAGTAACTGAGAGCTGCTTCCACATACTGGGGCTCTTACAAGTATGCATAAGGAGTAGATGACTGTTCAATCTGGTCAAAAAGAACTTTTACACTTTGAAAGAGATTCAGATTTTGATTGTCACTAAATTAATTACTTGGTATGTCTTGTTGGTGTTTCTGAAATATTGTCTATATTGTCTATAAACCCAGTATAAGGAACTCAAAATTACAGAAATACTATTGCTACTGGTGTGGGGGTTAGAAGCTTCATTAAATTTTATAGACATTGAAAATGTAAAATTGAAACTTGCTTTTCACTTTGAGGACAAGTTGACAGAATCAACTCCAGGTGCTTAGAATACTGAGTAAGAGAAAGCTGCCTGTAATCAGGATTAGTACGGACACTCTTGCTGAACAACCACTTGCATTTTCACAAACTTTGATTCACAAAAGCAGATGATTATAAAATCTTTAATCTACCCTTCTCAGGCTTTGTACACTTGTAACAGCGCTGCCCTGATGCTAAAGGCAATAATTGTGAGACTGTAAAAGGAAAGATTTTTGCTTGCTCTCTGGGAGACTGAGAGAAATCCCATGTAAACATGGGGTTTGAACTGGATATCCTGAGTGCAAGGTCTCTGGATTAAGTCCTCTGCATTCGAAATTATTGCATGGCTGTGAGAATCTAAATCAGCTAGCATTAGTTCTCCTGCAATATACATGGTCAAGCAAACATTAACAAATAATATTTTGATGTTCGCATTGACCATCAAAATGTTTATTCTTTTCTATTCACCAGTGTATTGAGATAGAGGGTGATATTAAAAGCCAAGTGTGGGAGTTGCAGAACTTACAGAGTGCTTAGCTCCATTCCCTGCAGCTGCAATAATTGTAGAAATGTTCAGGTTCTTAATGTCAAAATAATCACTGTTCCCAAACTAACTAGATCTGCATCAAGTTTGACTTCTGTTGGTGCAGATGCTCATAAACAAATTGCAGCCCCTGGCTTGTCCACTGAACCGGTGTGTAGCAGGAGACAGCTGAAGCCGTGCACACTCAGCCCTCCTCTGCTCTTGTGGGGGAACAGAAAGGTGGTGTGTGAACAACTGCTAGGATGTGGTGACTGTTTGCTCATGGGTGTGGATCCAAGAACTGACTTCAATAAGTTTCGGGAGGAATTTTTATTGTTCTCTCACTTTCATGGAGGCATCCATCTCAAAAACAGCCTGTGCCTTAAAGAACAGAAATTATAGTATTTTAAAAGGGCAATGGAGCATGAATAAGACTAGACATACTGTGCCTGTATTCCAGTGAAGGCCACAATGCCATAAATTGAGAGGCATTGCTTTTCAGTTCTTCCATTACACTTTTATTTACACTGTCCCAGTGCAGTCACCAGGGAACAATTCTGCTGCCACAGTGAGACAAAGAAGAAAAATGATGCTATGTCGTGCTGAAGACATACTGTGTATCTGGTGTCTCATTTCAGCTGTATGCAAACTGCCCTGCCAACATGGAGGGAAATGCATCGCTCCAAATGTGTGTAGATGTCGACTGCCATTCTCTGGGCCACAGTGTACAAAGAAAAAGAAGGAATGAAGCAACTTCAGCCAAGATAAGCTGCATTTTTTTCATGTAACCATACAGAGGATGAAGTCTGCAGCAGTTGGGGACCTTAAAATAAACATGGTAACTGTTTATTTTAAACATAACATATTAAACATGATTTCAGATAGGTTTTTGTCCTCACTATATTAAGTAAATGCTTTTGTATATGACCGAAAAGTATTACTGATTGTAACAAAATTGCTGTAAGTATCCAACTGTGTGTAGTGTATGGCACGTTTTACTTCTGTTCTCATTTTTTCATTATAAGCAAAAGTATTATGTCTTGGTTGATACAGCTGACCTTGAAATAAAATTTTTCTTCAAATCAAGTATTTCCAAATAGATCTATGCTCTTCTTTTGATTTTTCTCCCCTTTGACTAGACTTATTGTGTTATATAATTACATGGTTTAAAAAGCATATGAAACAAAAAGCCCTCAATTCAGATCATCAGAAGTGAATGTTAGTTCAAGTATAATTTGTCTTCAATGAGATTAAACAGTTGCAAGAGGAAACTTGCAGAATTTGCATCTTTCTGGAATATTACCAAACTGCAAAGCATCTTATTTAAATCGTGGTTATCACTTTCTGTCTGCTTCCTGCCCCTCTCCCCAATCTGATCTGGATCCCAGTGAAGCAGTATTTCAAGAAAACCCAAAACAACTAACCCCACAGTACTTGTTCAAACAATTTTGCTGTTACTTTCTAAAAGTTTAATCCATACTGATAATCTAAAAGAATCCTTATCTTGACTACTTCTACACTCATGTTATCTGATGATCTCTCAACTTTCAATTATTTATTTTCCTTATCCCAGTGAGAATAGTGATTCTTCTGGAGACATCTATTACTCTTTTCTATGCAAGACTGTGTTGTTACAGGAGCAGTATAATGGGAGGCTACAGACCAGCAGTGAGGAAAAGCCATGCCAGTCACAAATCACCTGTGTGGGGGATGTGGAGGCTTGTCTTCTGGAGGTATTCCTGCTTGGCTTCATGTAGGTTTTGCAGCCTTTTGAATGGGCTGCAGATTGGACTGAGACTCCTGTTTTATTGTTCCCTATCTCATTTGTTCTGTTGCTTGAATGTTATAGTTGAGGAAGGTTTTGCCAAAACATGCAAGTTGAATCTGTCAGCTTTCTGAAAAATGCTCGCATGAATTATTTTTTTGAGAGAGATATATTGGTTTTCATTGTCTTCTTGGTGAAACTGGAATTTAACTTTTTTTTGTGGGAGAATCATAGCTATGCATTACTTCAGTCCATTTGTTGGGATAACATTTTAACTGTGTATAAGCTCCCTTGCCAGAACATGTAGCCCTCATGGGCAGAGTGACTTATACAAACATGTTTCTCCAGGGACTGTGAGCGACTGAGCAAAGAGGCAAAGGTAATGGGGTCTTCTTAGTTACCAGTCTTCTCTATGAGAGAGGCCAAGCAGGCAGAGGGCAATTGGAAGGCAATGGTGATTGCCATGAGATGCCTGTTTCCTGTTATGAGCAGTTGCTGTGTGGCATAGTTGAGCTTGCCTCTGCCCTTGCTTTGGAGGCCGCTGCCTTTGGTTCAGACGAAACCTGCTACAGACGTATTGTGAAGGATTTGTTGCCAGGGACAGGGCACAACATAAAAGGAGTGCATGGTTTTTGGGCTGCTTCTTCTGTGATACACTGGCTAATTCACACCTGCTGGTGAAAACGTGATTCTCATGCATGAAACAAGATGATTTCATCAATAGTTCTGAAGTAAAATTGATGATGATGATGATGATGAAATTCTGTGTCACAGTCCACCACAATAATCATGCCATAATTTAGAAATTCAGGAGCTGAATACTGGTGACATACTGGTTGCAGGGAAATGAATGGGAAAAAATTACTTGCATCAGACCCAAAATTTAGAGTAAATAATCGGAACTATGTAAATACAAAAAGACATAATATCTCAGTATTATTCCCAAAAAGGCTGGCTTCGACTAATAAAGACAATAGTGACAGTAATGGTGACTAGAAGCTGAAAGAGATGTTGGCATTGTCAGAAGCAAGAGACCAGGAGCGCAGTCATTGAGAGACCTGTAATTGTTGTTTCTGAGCAGGCCAAAACAAATGCTAATTTAAATAGTTTCCTGTTTAGAAGTAATTGAAGTCAGCAAGCAGTAATTTGATGGCACACAGAATGCAATGGCATTATTTCAGAAATACTACTTGAACGCAGCACCATCTACTGGCTGCATTGTTTTTCGTGGTTTTCTTTTTTGGTTCTGCTTTTAAGAAATATTTCTTCTTATCATTCAATTAAATTTTAAGTGAGTTTCAAAGTGATTTTTCTAGTTAGAGTAGAACAATCTCAGAATGTATTATTAATGACAGTCTGTGTCCCCAGATTATTATTTCCACAGCTCCACATACATTCACTAAAAGAACTGTCAGTAATTCTTGTCTTTTGTTTGTTTCCTGCTCACTGGAGGATTCAACATACTAGTTACAGCATGTAATTTCTGGAGATAGGTATCTCCTTCCTGTGGGAAGCTAGTCATGCATGCAGCTCAAAGGTCAAGAAAAGCAATGCAAAACATGTTAGCTCCCTTATTCATTAGAGCTCATTTTATCCAGATACTCTGATTTTCACTGAAAACAACTGGAAAAATTTTAGGGGTGGTGCACTGGTTGCATTTTTGATACTCTGTCTTTCCAGAGTGTGCATGGAAAAGTGAGGTGTTTCTACTTTTTAGTTTACTTACACACACATTTTACCATTTATGTTTTTTCTTCTGCTCTAAGTTCTGGCAAGAATGGATTTACTTTGTTCAGCTGCAAAATATCACTTTCTAGCTAAACTGAGCTGTAGGCAGAAGTTGGGTAAAATGATCTGATACCAGCATGTGACACCTGCTACAGGTGACACAGAAACAGCATAAACATATTTCGTCATTAGTAAAAGTTTCTAACCTCTGCGTTTGGGGTCGTATATGTTCCCAGATGTTGTTTTGAGAATTTCAACTTTGAATTTTCCCATTTGGACAAATAATGGAGTGAGTGTAGCAAATTTGTCAAGTAGCTTCAGTTTTTATCCCTATTCACTTTGGGGTTTGTGCTGATTCTTCTTCATGAGTTTGCTTTTGGTAAATGGAAATGTTGACTTGCTTTCTTTTCTCAGCTATGAGAATATATAAGTAACTTTTGTAAAGAGAAAGAGCCTTTCACATGGGGCCCATTCCTGGTTTTATTTTTAAGTCACAGCCAACATGACTATGTAGTATCTTCTGTGATACGAGTCCTTCCTTCAGAAAACATTAATTGTACTGCATTTTAAAGTTCTTTTCAAGATCAGGGGCAAAAATCAATCTGCACTTGGGAGAATTTCTGCTGGCCTGTGGAGCAACTGTAGTGCAACCAGGTAATAAATGGATGATGTACATTGGTACCTTCCAGCACTCTTAGGTGTGTAAAGAAATCATGCAAGAAAATTCAGTGAAGATACAGGTATCTACTCTGGATAATGTGGTAAGAATCACTGCAAGATCTTCGGTTTGACACAAGTTGCCCTTCATTCCTTCAGGGTGGAACTGTGTGAACTCCAACCCTTCTCCCCACTCCCACATCCCCTCTTTGGGGCCAAATTTCAGGTTGCAATTTTAGCAGTTCTGTTAACCTCTGTACACAAGTCCTCGGTATGCTTCTGCCTCTTGTTACACTGAGCAATTTTGCTGCGTTGTTGCCATGTGTTTTCTAATTACAGTGAATTCTGTTTCATGTGTATGATGGACAATGTAATAACAAAATAATTTCAAGTAATCACATAATGACTGGGCAGTTTTGAAG
Source organism: Ptilonorhynchus violaceus (assembly GCA_013397565.1). Taxonomy (NCBI): domain Eukaryota; kingdom Metazoa; phylum Chordata; class Aves; order Passeriformes; family Ptilonorhynchidae; genus Ptilonorhynchus; species Ptilonorhynchus violaceus. The sequence continues at coordinate 97,641 of VZRJ01007336.1, forward strand.
TAGCTGACTGGCTTTTTGCATGTACCAGTAATTTTTCTGCACTATGTGCTTGCTGGAAAATAGCAAAAATAGCACACCTTAACACTGAGCATTTTTAGCTACTGTAGCAAAACTCTGGATGTGCTTTTGTTCACACAGCTTGCATTTGGAAAATAGAAATTGCTTCTGCCTTTAAAACCATTGAAAATAAACAGCAAATACTAACAGTTATAATAAAAAGCCCCCTTTATTGAGCCTGAAATCCCAGAAATGCACATCTATGTATTGATTAAGTTTCATGAATGAAGAATTGCAGAAACTCATTAACCAAAGTACTAGTAGCAGTGTTCCAGGCAGATGTTATCTTTCTCTTTCATGCAGCACCTCCATAACTGATACATGGAACAGCAGTGATTACAATATGAGATTATGTGATATTAGTGTGTTTGTACTTTAAAAACTTTTTCAGAACCCTGTGTATCCAGAGCATCATACTGAGGCAGCAGTTGCAAAAGCCAGTCAGGTTTTGTTCATTCACATCTTTGAGATGTGAGAAAGGAAATGGTCCAGGTGGAGTAGGTTTTAAATAATAGAACAGTTCCCAGATTATCAGGCAATCAGCCACTTTGATGCTTGATTGAAAAAAACTATGGAAACACTGAAATTTAAAATGCAAGTGGGAAATCAGACATTTTTTAAATACACCAGTCAGGCACTTGGAAGTCCATCAGGTATCATTCTAGAACGATGCTAAGTTCTCAAAATACTGGCTTTGCAAGATGACTTAAGAGAACTATCAAAAGGTGAGGAGAAATTTACTCACAGAGCTGCTAACAGCTGATTTGGCAATCAGCATCCCAGAGTGGCAATAACTGGCAAAATTACCTCTATTTTCTTCCCATTCAGACTTAGAGTATGTAAACTGAATATTGCTCAGGAGAACAGGAAGTCATGGTGTTTATTTTTGGTTTAAAAACCCCAAACCAAAGCAGTAAAATTCAATGGCTTGGCTAAAGGGATGTTTGTGTCTATTACCAGAGCTCACTTTGTTGTGGCAGGAACTGAAATGTCTTTCACATCTCCAGAAGATAGCGATCCTCTGGAGGAAACTTCAGAAAGTTTATCTGAATTTATTATGAATTTTATTTTTCCAATATCTGGCAGCTGCTAGGTGCTAACAGTTCATTTGAGCAATAGGTAATGGAAAAAAATCCTCCATGAAGTCTTTACAAATACTTTCTGACATGCTGTGTGTGGATGGCACAATGTAGAACAAATTCTTCCTCTTATTAGTTCCTATTTTAAGATTCAGCATTGTTAAAAGCATTGTCAAATTTCTCTAAGAGACTCGGGGACAGAATTTCCTCGTATTGTGCTGAATGCCATCTCAGACAGGGCCATGAAAGTCTTACAGACACAGGAATAATTCAGTAGCTGGGTACCCAACTCTGTGAGTGTAATGAAGTCAAAACAGAAGCGTTGGGATCTGGTTCCTGGCTGCAAAGGCTTGTCATAGATAAACCAGAGTCATTCTGCATCTGGCTGCCTGTTAACAAGACAGGAGGCCTTGCCTCTATTGTTAGTAGCCCAGCCTCAGTTCAGGTTTCCCCTCCTTCTTCGCTACTGGCTTGTCATTACAACAAGACTGATGCAAATACAAAACAAAGAAGAATAAAATAGTTCTGCTTTTTCTTCTATCTGCAGCCAAATAATATGTTTGTAAACAGTGTTTATAAGCAGAAGGTACCATTCACAAGTGCCAAAGTGCTGCCTTCCTTGCTAGAGACACTCAGCAGCTGCTACAACCTTCTTCCCTCAAAAGAAATTTCATAGTCCAGTTGACTACATCAACAAACTGCAGAACTTTGGGTTAAGTCATCAGATCTGTGAGTCCAATGAAGACATCAGAGGCTGTGAGGTTTGTGCATGAGGTAGTAAAAAATTATAGAAATATACATATGTTTTAATGATTACAAGATTGTTGTTTTGAAGCTCGCCAACATTCATGACTAATACAAATATTTTAAAATAATGCTTCTGAATATTCCTTTCATTTAGATAAACTCTGTAATTGCCTTCAACCCTTTTGCTATTTTCAAGTTTCATATATCCATGCAGCATTTCAGCTGAATTGCTACACTTCTTCAACCATGATGCCTTTGTACCTTGGAGAGAGAAAAAAAGTATAATCAAAACCAGACTTTAATGATGCAACCCATTTTTATCATGAAGTTTATGAAACAATTTTAATGAATCTCTGCTTTCCTGATACGCAGAATCGCAACATTAAGTTGAACTTGTGCATATAGCTTTTTTGTTTCATTAAGAAAATGTGCCATTTTGATCAATGTATGATACAGCACTGTCGGACTGACCAACAGTACTTATTTTCTAGACTAAAAATACACTAACTCTTTGCAGAACATATTTATGTAAGCATTTAAATCAAAATTATTTCTCTTGGTCACATTTTGGAAATCCATATAGCAAACATTACAGTCTTACTGCCAGAGGATGTGTAGTTTTATACTTTCCAAATAAGTATGAGCATTTCTTTGTTTCAATTTCTGAAACACATCTACCCCATATCTCCATTCTGCTGGCACCAGAAATGTGTCTAAACCCACTGAAATTAAAAGACGATGCAAGAAGAGCAGAATGCTCTTACTTCAGACATCCCAAAACAATTAGTTGTAATGAAATGTTTAATTAAATTAATTCAGTGAGTGAGTGTCAGCACTCAAGCAAGGGGAATCCAACAGAAAATCATGTGACAAAACAGAGAGATGGTCATCATTCCCTATGATTCAGACAAGTAAAGCTATTCCCAAGTTACCCTTGGGGATAAGTCATACTTGCATAAAACAGGGATAAACTGACTGGCAGTGTAGTTAGTTAGGAAAGGATCAGGGCTTGACTTGATGCAAGCTAAGAAAGTCAGCAGTGGAACACCCTTCCCTTAAATAGGGCCAGAGGCTAGAAAAGAAAATAGTGGTGGTTTTGAAAAGGACAGTTATCAATTCCTACTGCATGACAAGAGATAATCAGCTTAATTTGAAACAAAGGAAATTTACATTAGGTGTTGAGAACAATTTTGTAAGAATTACAACCTAAAAATTACTGGAATAGCTCTTAGGAATTCCATTAATTTTCCCTCACTGCAGAATGAAAGGAAGAAATCAGACAAAATAAACATTTAGTGTATGTCATGCTACTTCATTGGACAAGAACAGACTAGTTAGTGACTTCCAAATCACTGTATGTGATGGTTTCTTCTCTCTACATGTACCTGAATTTTCTTCCCACAGAGGACTCCAGTATAACCTGGACGACAGGCGCACACGTTGGGCAATACACACTTGCCTCCGAACAGACACTTCTGGTTGCACACAGCTAAAACAAGAGAGGTACACATGTGGCTTTATTTATGGAAACACCTTGGTGAAGGAGAAGTGGATGCTATCTCTATATACTTATTTCGCTTGCTTATAGAAACCAAAAACTTGGAAGGTATTTTCACAGGGAAACACCCCTCAGCCTAAGGAGACTTAAAGGTCATGTGGAGCCAACAATGTTCTTATGTCTTTCCCATCCCCCTTTTGTTTTGATGCAGATTTAACATGAGAACATGCTGAGGGCACGAATGAGACTGAGCAAAGAACACGGGTAAGGTGTTTTTTAGCACATCTTACTCTTTCAAGCTATTGCAATGGCCTCTCAGGGCCTGTGCAGCAGCATACAGCACCAGAGCAGGCCAGCACATACTGCCATGGCCCCAGACGGCCATCAGATCCTGGAGGGCTTCAGAAGGGGAAGAGGAATCTCTACTCTTTATGCTGCCTTTGACACAGATGTGGTTAAAATCTGTGGTACAGGACTCCCATGCTGTGGAGCTATGTGTGGCTGAAGCATTCTGAACGGTGCTGAAGCAAGAGGTCACATCATTCTTACGTGTTTGACACTGGATTCCTTCCCACTGCGGAGGACAATGACAGGTACTCGGTCCAATACACTCCCCATCATTCTTACATTCCTGAAGACAGATTGCTGCACAAACATCATCACAAAGTTTAGTTATATCCCAAGTGGTTACTTTGACTTGTGATTCAGATTTCAGGATGCCCACAAGAGCTTGAGTGCTTCTCATACACAAGAATCACATCATCTTCACTCAAATATCTAAGACCAACAGGATATTAAAGAAGAGAGGCATGAGAACCAAAAAGCCCTACAGCCAAAACACACATTGAGAGGTTCTGCTGCATCACAGATTGCTAAAAAGCCTGAAATGCTGAACCAAGTCAGCATCACTAAATAGCTCTGTTTTTTCCAAATTTACCTTTCTAAAACACACACCTTGGTGAGAGATCTTTTGTCTGTCATGCAACTGAACATATGATGAATCAACCCAAGAAAATTTGATCAAAAGTTATTTTCTATGACCCATTTTTCTACTCATTTGTCCCTGCTTATTAAGCCATAATCTAACCCACTATTATTTCCATTCAATAGCTGACTATTTGATAATCAAATCTCTCTTCCAGTATCCAAGCATATCTCACCCCAGTCAATACTGATAATGTTTTTTTCAAAAAACAACCCCCTTTCCAATAATTACAGAAAGTAATACAGGGGGAATTGTTTTTCCTCCAAGCCATGAGAGAGTTTAGTGCCTACATCAATTCCCAAGCCTCAGGTGGGTACTATGACAGACACTAACACTTTAGCTATGGGATCTCTACCACACATCCTCATGCTAATTTTCATGCAGACTGTGCTTTCCCCTATGCTGACACACTTTATTTATGCACCATCAATGTCTTTATTAAGATACACTGTGACCCACAGATGTGCTACCATTACAGTCCTATTTCTACCTGTCCTAAAAAGCTAGTTCCCGTTGCATCTTCTATTCCAACACTTCACATTGTTTCCACAGTTTTTCGATCTTTCACTGAACTTCTTTTTCTGTTTTTACATCCTACAGCACAAATTGAATTTCTTTCACTTTTTTGACTCATCTCTTTGCAAAAATGCAGATGTTTCTTATTTAGACGACTTCAGAAAGAAACAAATAATATTTTCTATACAAAAATTCAAAAGATATTTTGGCCTCATGATTTAACCTAAGAACTGCATGGCATTAGTTCTCCATCCTAAATTCTGCTGTGAAGTCACAGACCACTATTTTTTCAGTGTGTATATATTCTTCAGTTCTGTGGCAGTAACTTTGTATTACTTCGCTGGACAGTGTTGTCCTGAGTCACATATTGCTTTTAAGGTATGATTCTCCTGTTAAATACAAGGTACTTACGAGTGTTACATCTCTTTCCTCTCCATCCTGAAGGACAAGAGCAAATGTTTGGGCCTACACATCTTCCTCCATTCATACACCTTGGCTCACAGACACCTTAAAATCAAAATCATCTGCAGTTTAATACATTTGGGTGATTACAGAATAATTTATTGGTTTATTTTGGATCACAGAAGGACTTTAGCAATGGCTTACTTTTTTCACATCTTCTGCCTGTGTACCCATCAGGACAAGTACAGACATTATTTCTCATGCAATGACCACCATTCTTACAAGGCGGGCTGCAGACAGCTGAAAGATAAAACAGGAGGCAAAGGCAGTAGTTTGCATTTTGTCTGATGTAGTGATATACTTTTGGGAAACTAGAGTGCAACACTAAGATTCTGACAGCTTGTATGGACATTCATCACTATCAGGCCTGTCTTGTAAAAATCATATTAATGTGGTTTGGTGCCAACACCAACAGTAAAGGTAAAATCAGATAAAAAGGTGTCAAGGCTGGCACCTACATGTGTACAGGAGTAACCAGAGTACACATAATATGCAATAGAACTGGTTGAAGGCTGCTCAAATGCTGAGTGGAAGACAAGACAAATTTTGAGTCTCTGTTCTCCTTGGATACTCATTGAATCAGCCATAAAATCTAAAAAATAATGTCATCCCTGTTTTACATCACTTCTCAGGTACATTACTTGATTAATTTCTTGTCTTAGTATTTTCTCACAGATTTCCTCATAATGGCAGGTAATGGGTAGGGAGAAGAAAAAAAGAAAATATTACCATTCTGACACTGGGCACCAAAGAATCCATGAGGACAGAGGCAAACATCTGGCTTGGTACAGGAACCACCATTGAGACACACAGGATTACACACAGCTGCAGAAATAGGGTCAGGAAGAGCGGGCAGCATGACATCCAAATAAAGTCTATAAAATATATGTGTCTGTTGCAAGGACAGGAACTAAACACCTAAGGTAACTGCAGGCAACATCATTCCCATAGAATCTTTACCCAAACCTAAAGGATCAGTATAAGACTTTCAAGAGGTGCTACTGGCAGCAGAACTAACAGAGGCTCTGCAACAGTGAGCAGGTGCCTGTTGCTGCCATCTGAGCCATGCAGTTCCAAATTTCAAACTATGGGAGGTCCTTTGGACACTCTCCTGGGAACATGGAAGTTGCAGGAGTGTTACCTGTACTGCAGGTCGGTCCGAACCACCCAGGTTTACACTGGCAGATGTCTGGAGTGAGACATTTGCCACCATTTTCACAGTGTCGATTGCAAATCACTACCACCCAAGAAGTTGGGCAAAAACATAGGAGAAGGCAAGGGGAGAAGACAGGGGGTGGGAGGACACAAAAGAGATATGTTACAAATAATGCTTGATTCGTTTTTCAGTTCTTTCCCAAAATTAACACCAGAATTAAAATACAATTCCACTAGCTGAAGAGGAATTGCTCTGGAGTAATCCAGTCTCAAACTCATACTAGCTAGCACCAGATGACAAAGGTAAATAAAATGTCTTCCCATGCAATTATCCATGGTCTGGTTATATTTAGTGTTAAAAATCTAGAAAATTTGAAAACACATTCTAAACCAAATGGGAAATGCAATACTAAGAGACAAATGGACTGTGTTACATGATGCAAGTGCAGCTGCATGCACACGGTGACACAAGGCTGACAAGCAAAGACATTAAAATATCATGGCTGAGGAAAACCATGAATCACTTCTTCAGCAAAACATCTCATCCTCTTTAGTACTGCTTCACAAAGAGCAACATTTTTTTGCTGCAATTCAAACTAGAACAAAAAACCCTGAAAACTAGAAGTCCTGGGATTTGAGGAGGAGACAAACAAAGGACTTTCTGAATTCAGGGTCAATAATGCAATGGTACATTCAGGTGAATGGTATATAAACAGCATGTCTAAATTTGGATAATTTGTCTAAACATCTCTGAATTATCTAGCAAGAAATCTACCCAAAATTTGGAATTGCCAAATTGCAGCATATACAATTCGATGTGTAAAAGACAATTTATGTGAGACAAAGTAATTCCAACCTTTCAGCTATGATCACAGCAAATTTTTCAATTTTCAGGCTAGGCAAAAGGAAAAAGACCCTATACTGTGGTTCTGAATTCAATTTTCCTGTATCCCAGTCTTTCTAACACACCATTCACTGACACCAACTTCTGAATGTACCCCAGTATCTAACCAATCTGAGCTGATAGAAGTTAAAAAGCTGCCAGGACAAATGAAACATCTGTTTTTTTCTGAAGGTAGTATCACACACAGAGCGTACTCAATGTTTCCATGTTTGTAAATCATAAATAATAAACTATTTGCAGCTTTTATAGTGCATTATGTTTTCAAAGTTATGTGCAAATATTACCTAATGTTCAAAAAGTCCAAGTACGGGAACCTTCAGAGAGGCAGAGGTATTATGTCATTTGCTAGCATTAGACAGAGGGCATAAAAAATTTAAACCATAATTTGCTTTCTGTCTCCTGAAGAACAGGAAAAATGCTGTGTATTTTTCTCTTATGCACTTTTGCTTACTTGTATCACATCTTGGTCCCACAAAACCATATGGGCAGGTGCAGAGATTTCTGGCCAAGCATGTGCCTCCATTTTGACATGGTGGTTTACAATGTGCTGCAGATACAGAATTATGTTGTTCAAGAAAACACCTCTAGAAAGATGCATGGACCGGTTACACTTTATAAAAAAGGAAATGTTAATAACTGACAGTGAGCAAAAAATTGGAAATAAAATGAGGAGATATATGCAATGCCTTTTGACAAGAGTAAGTAACAAAAACAACTTCATTTCAACAGTAGAGAGTCCCAACAGTGGTCACCCTGAAGAAAACAAAGCTGACACAATTTCCAGACAGTACTTCCCAGTCTTCAGGAGTGTTTAGCTTAGAGGCAACTACATTCACTGGTGAACTGCTCTACTTATTGTGAAAGCTAAATTTAGGAATATCCAATCATAAGCGACATCTACAGTGTATATCAAGAAAATCAGGATATATACCAGCATGTAACTCAAGAGTTCTGTTAAAGTAAAATGAACACACCTCTCTGCTGTCAAAATGAATGGTCATGGGAGTTATTCACAGCATCCTTTGGGTATTTATGGATTTAAAAACAAAAAATACTTTATTTACCTTCCTCACAGGTGGAGCCGCTGTATCCTGGTTGACATTCACAGACATTGGGCTTAATGCACTTCCCATGGTTTTTGCAATCAGGTCTGCATAGAGCTGTACAAAAAAACCAACAAAACTCTTCAAATCATTAATTTGTGCATATGAGTTACCACAGGCAAAATTAACACGCCATACTCACCAGCCTGACAGTTAAAACCAGCATAACCAGGCCTGCATTTACAAATATTGGGTGCCACACACTCCATATTTTTGCCACATGGTTGTCTACATCTTGCTGAAAGGCAATGAAGAAAACAAAGAAAGGGAATAAGGAAAATGAAGTGGCATTTCAGCACAATGTGTCTTGCCTAACAGAGTGAACGGATCACAGAGAATCCATTATTTCCCTGCCCATAAATGGGGAGTCTAAGACACATCAGAAAAGTATTTTTAAGTTCATCCATACAACTAAAAGCCTGTAGGCTATGCCAATATTAATAATGAAAATGAGAAAATTCAATACGCTCTGCTTTCCACTGATTATATACTAACAATGTACTTTCAAGTTATAAAGACATCTCGAGATTCTTTCCTTCAAAGCATTTAAGTGCAATTATTTGTAATACCTCTGCAAGTGAAGCCATCTCCATAATAACCATAAGGACAACGACCACACTTGATGCTTCCATCCTGACTAGGCTCACAGGGTACGCCAGGAAAACAGGGTAAATCAGTACAGGTCACTGCTTGAGGAATCACTGTTACACTCAATTCTTCAGGAAGCATTTTTGGTGGGACAGTGACTTCTACAAGGGCAAAAGGTAAACGACTTGCTTGATGGCTGGCTAATAGGTGCAGAACTCTCTGGGCATTTTCACCTTTGAATGCTTTGTTTGGCAAAGAAAGTCCTTTGCTTATACTTGCTCTGCTGCTAGGGGAAGACTTCTTGCTGGTCTCAAAATAGCTGAATACCTCAACTTGTGCCCTTGTTTTCTTCTCAAGTGATACAGAACGGCTCCTTGAAGATGCAGGCATTACAGCATGTACTGAAGAACTGTTTTCCACGTCAGCAAGGTGACCGCTGGTGGTGCTAAGAGTGTGAACAATGTTTCCAGTAACAGCAGGTTGTAAAGAAGCACTTCTCTGGGAATCAGGTGTCTTCCAGGCAGTGATTGTTTTTACTGTGGAGGCTAGTGGTGTGCTGCTACTGACCATTTCTGCAGAAATAAATCTCTTTGGGACATCTGTAGAACTGGGAATATAACTTGACATGCTTAAAACCTTCTCAAAGGATGCTTGTTGAAAACCTACAGCATGTTAGAAAGAAAGGGGGGGGGGGGNTTTCCTTCTGTGGAAAAATCTGTTTTCTGAACAGATAAACATAACAGCCCATTCACTCCGTGCTTCAGGAAGTATCTCCTTGCGGTACATCAGAATGTAAGCATGCAGTAGAACCTAACCAGCAGAATAAGAGAAGATGAAGGTATTCTGGTTGTGACCTTTCCCACCCTCACCATGGCCTTTTCTTGGCTGGAAGGTAAGCAGAAAGCAGCATTTATATGAGGCAGACAGCAGAGATTTTCCCACATTAGGTCAATAAACAGATTTACTGTCACAGCAGATTATCAGCTCCACATTGTGCTTCCAACTAGGTAACTGAAAGAATTCAAAGAAAAGATACTGCATATGGTTCATCAGTGTGTCTAAGCACCAGAAGCAGAGATATAATCACAACTATGTAGATGTTTATACATACTGATGCCCCATGGACAGTATTCTAAGTGAACAAGCCACCACCTTGTAGCAAAAGTATTACCATGTTTTATTCTTCAAAATTTTTAATCAACTTTAAGAAAGTTTCTACACGGGTTTTAGTAGTGGGATGTTTCAACTGTTTAATAAACAACAGAGACTGACCCAGTCTCCTCATTGAAAGGAGTGCAAAGTGAATGAAAAGTTCTTCATGTTCTGTCCAGGGAAAGTATGTGGCTTGTGGAAAGAAGTACAGCACTGTTCGACAGTACAGACTGCTCGAATAATGTATATTGGCTTTTTGCATTATGGGGCAGAGGAAGAATGAAACCCTAACCCATCTATAACTAAAAAATGGTCTACAAAACGTGAAACTTTACTGAATCGTATTAAAGTGTGGTCTCCCACTGCTGAAAAGCAAACTATTTTGCAGCTGATGAATAATTATCCAGCACCAGCAGTGCAGTGAGAGAGTCTTCCTTCTCCCCCAACAACAATTTAGAAATAAAGGGAAAAGACACACGAGACTTTCCCGCAAAGAAAGCCCCAGCAGGCACAGACCTGGAAATGCCAGCAACAGCATTTACAGAATCTTGGAATAAAGACATTCACTTGCCATATCCCTCAACTTTCCTTTGAGTTAAAGTAGGAAAATGCCATTCAACATAATGCCATAAACTTTTGCTTATCTCATATAACAGATGTGCCTATCCCCATGTTACATATTTTATGTCAGTGGTTAGTCACTAAAACAAAAGGCAACTGTAAGAGTGTCATACATCACACTTTAATAAAATGACTTGACTGACCCAAGGGATTTGTTGATATTGACATTCCCGTCTCATTTTTCAGATCAGAATACAACCCCAGTAATTAATAAATTGTGTCAAACTGAAAAATAAAGTGAATAACATAAAAGTGACTAGAACCTTTATTTGCCAGCTATATTCTTATCAGTATGTGAATCAAAAATTCCATTTTCTTCATGAAAAAAATCACCTTTATTCCCTCCAATTTCTCCTGAGGAATCCTTCCTTTCAACATCAGTGTCTTCAAAGCTTTCTGAAAAGATGTGAAGATACATTAGAAGTGCACAGAAGTAGCTACATTTGTTTAAATTTAAATAAATTACAAACAGAGTTAAAGCTTTACTACATAAAAATGACTCAAAATTCAGAAAGCAAATAAAAATAAGAAATTGTTTCTTAAAACCAGGAAAAAAAACCAAAAAAATATTTCATTGTATTCTAATTTGATATAAAAGAATAAGGGTGTTTTGTATCTGTTTTTTTCTACACTGGAAAAAGTGTTTTAGAGCTATGCTGACCCAGTGCAGTCTGATGTTGCCATCAACAGACACAGCACTGCTTTGCTGACTACTGAACAAAGTTCTAAGTTATTGTTAGAAACGTAAAGCACAATCAAAGATATTGTATCTGAATGACAATAAGACAATACCATTCTTCTGAAAATCAAATAATTTTACCGTAACATAATTTCCCATCTCCTTGCAGATTATTTGGGCATGGACCACAATAGTAAGAACCAAAGGTATTGAAGCAAACTACTCCAGGAAAGCAAGGACTGGATGCACATTCATCTACATCCTCTTGACAGTTTTTACCTGTATTGAAATACAGATTTAATTTTTTTCATAATATTGTGTCACTAGACTTTGATGGTGTGTTTATAAAAGTACAATGTATGCAAGTGCTGAAATTAAAAAAAAAAAAGGAATCTACCAAGTGCAATAAAGCATTTCAGTACATCTAATAAGAACAGCTGATTAGGTCTGCTATTCACATTTTTTCATCTTATATCAAGCATCTTGCTTATTGTAGAATATGGAGAAGATGGGCTGTGGGGACTACATGTTCGTCTCCAGGAAGAATCTCCTGTGCTTCTCCATGTTGCTGAATTTACCTTTGCAGAGGAAAACAATGGAAATTTGCTTTCATAATAAACTAAAATTTATTATTTTATCATATTCATGCAAGAAAAATCTTGAAGTATATCATATATCTGTACACAAGACCATAAAATTTCTTCATAAAATAATAGTAAGTTATTTACAGTGAAAGATTAAAAAGAAAACGCTAGACATAAAATTAAAAACTCTTATTTATCACTAGATAAATGCATGTAAATAAAGTAGCAATTTACCTTGAAGTTCATGTGGACATTCACAGTAATAGCTGTTTATTCCATCCACACATCTGCCAATACCACACTGGTTAAGTTTACAGTCATCAGTATTCACTTGACAGAGATCACCTTCAAATCCAGCCACACACACACAAAGATATCTTCCACTTCCAGGTGGGAAATTAATGTTTGTCACACATGAGCCATTATTTAGGCAATCACAAGATTTTACACTGACCTACAAGACACGCCCAATAAGACAGTTTTCTTTTTTTTAATGAACTAGCAATGAGTTCTGTAAACAGATATCTTACAAATCTTATTAATAGGTGTCATTTTACTGTAATATTCATTACCTCTATTTCTACCTTAGTTGTTGCATTGCAGTCATCTGTCAAAGAAAATGCTAATTTATGGAGATTCATTGACACAGCTTTCCATAAAAGGAGACCTGATGGGGAAAGACTGGCACCTTTCGGACCAGAATCCAGTGTGAAATGAATAGCAGAGCCCTCTGGATCTGAAGCCAAAAACTGATATACAAAATCCTCTCCATAAAATGTCTGTAGCATACCCTGAAAAGTTTCAAGCACTGGAGGCTGGTTATCTGTAACAAAGGAGATATTTTCACATTTTAAGCAAAAGTTGCAATATCCTCATAAAAATTAAAAGGAACATATCTTTCTATTAAGGAAATCACATATACTTAATTCTCTTAAATTCTAATGTCATTCAAATGGCACAGGAAAAACACTTGATATTATCCAAAGGCTAAAATCTGAGCCAAAAGAGCTACAACATCTAGGTTAGAACTTTGTATTACAGAGAAGGAAAATGAAAAATTTAGACTTATGTTTTCTTTTCATAGTGAGTTTTCTAAATGGACTGAAATATGACAGCCTTGGATATACTTTCAAGTATTTAGCCACTTAATATCTGGGCATCATCTACACTGATGGCATAGATACGTGGCCACTGATGTAGATGATGCCCAGATATTAAGCAGCTAATAAATATGACATGTCATTTAATTCAGTTTGTGATCTCCACTTGTTTGTTATCAGAATAATTTGTTGAAAAATACCTTTTATACCTCTGTGTTGAAGACCAACATACATGGATGTAGCTGTGCTAAATATCAAGATCTCAAAGTGCTAATTAGACTGTAAGTTGTTAATTTTCATTAATTATTTGTAATGCCTACTGCAGGAGAGTCCGGGAAAGAAAATTAAAAAAAAGCCTGACTTTTACATATATGTTCTGGAAATGAAAATATAATTTTCAGAAATTAATAGAAATGTTAGATGAAAATACAGATCAAATGACCAGCTCTAAGTGAAACATTCACCTAGATAAACTTAAAACACCACTTTTGCCATAAATTTAAAAACTTAGCAGACTTTCAACTTCTTGATATTAAAAAAGAACTATTTAGAACTTACTTTCAACAACTGACCAAGTTAACTTTGATAAGTCAGGTCTGCATAGTAAGCAAGGACTGGTTGGATTTGTGTCTCCTTCACCATAACAGAGTCCATCTATGTTGCATGTTTTCTCCTTTTAGAGAAATGAAAATGTGATTCATTAATATTTTTGGTTATCAAACTGGTTATGAATTCGTAAGTGTCAAAATTTAATCATTCTGCACTTCTATTAAACAACTAAGGTTGTTTTTAAATCTAAATAACTGTCAGCAAGGTTGGTTTTATTTGGTAATTATATGAAATGTTTTTGGTTTGACTTTTTACATTTAAAATTGCCTCATCTCAGCTTCTCTTCCTATGCATATCATTTCTGTGCATTGAAAATCCCTGTTGGAAACAAGAACAGGGTATGTTCCGCTAATTTTTCTAGATTTTTTTCCTGCCTGAAAAAAAAGCATATTTTCATAATAGAGAGTAGTCACATACCTTTAATGTACATAACCCAGACTCTTGTGGTTCACATGTCTGACAGGCTCCATCATACAATATCATTGTTTTAGAGTTGCTATAAACAAATCCATCATTAGAAATCTGCAAGGTGAACAGTAAAAATGGATTAACTGATACTGGTATCAATATATGCCCAGCTAGCATGAGCTTGCACTCATTAATAAACACCTACATGCGGGTGTTTAAACTCTCACAACAGTCATCAGAAATCTAATCAAACCTGTCAATGAGTCTAGGCAGATATTTGATCAACCACATGTAGGTGTATACCTTAAGGTAAATTGAACTGTGTGTAGGCTCTATTGACCTTATTGACTCAATCTGCATAAGAGCTCAGATATCTGCTCATGCAGGGATTTGTACATGTGGCTGGGCTAAACTCAATTCTACCAAAGATGTATCCAATGTTATTGGAAATGCTCTAGGGTAACTACCTGGCCTTTAACTTCTGCTCTTGAAGAATGTGTGTCTCTAGGTTGTATCTGTCAGTCCCCCTTGCAGGAGAACACTCGACACTTAAGACTAGGTGATGAAACTGAGATCCCAAGTTAAACAGGCCGACTTCCACCCTTAGTACCATTAAATAAAGGATAACATCTATGTGATGTATTTTCATCTTAATAGGAATATTTATAAGTGAATATTTGAAATTTCTGTGAGTACCTTTATTTGCCACCTGGCAATGGGTTTATCATCAACCACATCCATGACATCAGACTGCTGGCCATTATTTGGTAACTGGCAGTCGACAGTCCTGGCATTTTGGAAGGCAGCTGGCAGAGTTAGATGTTCTCCAGGAATCCATTGTCTATCACTATACTGAATGTTAAGACAGAAAATTTGTTTTTCACTGAAATACATGAAGAAAACGTTTCTATCAGAGGAAAAAAACATGTATTGCACAGTGTTTGAACAAGTCTAATGTGTCTGGATTAGAATGCAATGGCAAATATTAAATTACATTATTTACACACACAGATTTTTACCTAAGCCTGCTATTGTGGAAGAAAAGGCAGAGAAGTCTTTCCTGATGCACGGCCCTTTGGCACTGCATTGCCAAGGACAAAGAGTTCTTCCAGTTGGAGAGTAATAGGAGGGTTAATCAGTGGGTGATCCTCAAACAGCACTGATCTGATGTGCAAGTGTCTTTGTTCCACTCTATTTCTGCTCCCGTGTGATGACAGGCTTTAGTCAAAGGAACAGATGAGGGTTTTGGCAGGGCTCAGTTATCATTCTGGGTGCTGGGGGAATACTGGCAGTTGGCCATTTAGCCCTTGCACAAGCCAATAGACTGTTCAATTAGAACAAGACACCGTCGACCTGCAGACTTTTCTTCTAAACTGCAGTGGGGACAAGTCATTCAAGGATACATCTTGAGAGTTCAGGGTAACAGAATAAGAACTTTTCGACTGAAGTATTGATGTGGAAGCAGGGATAAGCATACGGAAAATAAATATAGTTAGGTGAAAGTAAGAATCCAGGCAGACTAAGAATCAAGAGAACAGCAAGTAAAAAGAATTTTGAGCATAATTTTTTAGCTACTGGAGCTAATGGAGACATTTATTCAATCATCTGCTGTATAGGTCTTGCCTTTTTTTTTTTTTTAAACAGACAGAAAAACAAACGCTTTTGTTCTTTTGTTAAAAAGATACATGCATCACTTCTGTTGCAATCAAACATTTTTTCTTTCACCCTATAGTTAAGTAATTCACAGCAAGGGTAAGTAAAAGTATAAAAGCTAATTATTTTAAGTGCATTTAGTACTGTAACCTTTGAAATGTGATACAGTCTATTTCTCCAAAAACCTTTTGTTACTACCTGGAGGCAAGTTCAGGTAATTTTTTCAGAAACAGTTTAACCTTTCAAAAGCCAATTAAAAAGCCTTCAGATCTATTAGCATTCCAGCTCATGAGGTTCATAGAAATTGGAGTTCAACGTAAAACAGAAGGAAATAAAACAGCAGTTTTGTTTTCCAGAGGTTAAACACACTCTCATCCTTTACATTTAAATTCTCTATCTCTACATCATAGGTTTCTGGCCATGTCCTACCCAGACTCAGATCATGTATCTACCCTAAACTGGGTAAGACATCCCATGAACAACAGATTTCATTTAACATGTCAAAACTGAAAATACTGAAAAGAAAAAGAAATTCTAAATTCTGTCAAAATGCCTCTTCTATAAAATTTTGATCATTTAAGTTCAATCCCAAAATATATGGAGTTCTATACTGTTGCAAGTCCACTGACATTTCCTTAAATTCACGATTACTCCAGCCTGAAAAACTGAACAAAACAAAACAATATCCCAAACTTCCTTTCTTTTGTATTCTCAATGAAAAAATTTGCAGCTTTCTCCTCAACTGCAGCTAACAGCAGTAAAACAGCTCGTGCAGTGAGATCATCACTAAAAGTGATTAATTAGGAAGTTTTTGTCTTGGAAGCCAAATACACCACCACCGAAAGAGATTTCAGAATATCTCACCATGAGTTAAAACAGATATTTCAGACTGTGGTAAGTGAACTCCCATTATTGTTTTACTGTAAACTTGGTCTAAAAGTCTTTTAACCTAATGGGAATGTAAACTTACTCTTGACTATCATTTCAAGCCAAGTTGAGTGGACACATGTTGAGTTTAAGAAAAATCTATAGCCAGCATTGTTTAATCTGTCAAAATAATTTTAGCATCTGCTGGAAATGGCTAAGGAAAACTTCCGTCTCAAGAACGAAAGTTCCCATCAAATGGTTCCCCTTTTGCCAACTCTCATCCCTTCCATCATCACATCAATGAAACACAGTTTTACTTTTAGCTTTTTTGTTCTGATGTCTAACATGACACAAAAACTTCTAATTGCTGATCGTTTATTCAAGGCTACAACTTGTAAATTTCTTATATATTTGCCTTGAACAATTTCTACTTCTGAGTAACAACAGTCTCTCTATACCAATTCCCCTTAAGTTTACAGTGAAATATTTTTTAACCTCCTGTTCAAACCTGACATATATCATTAAATAGCCATGATATTCTACCTCAGGGAAATGGACAACACATCAAAAATGCCTTTCTCTTTTCCTAATAGATTTATTATGTTTATAAAAGGCTATTTCAAGCATTAGATTTGAGACAGAAATCTAGTAATGCCTTTAACCTTGCTGTCCTTTTTCAAAGAAGTGGTACTTCAATTCCCCTCCATAAGCACTTAAAAATACAATGATGTACTGGTTGTTACTAATATGGCTGCCCTTGCCCTTTCCTGACGGATAGCTGCTGTATGCTGTTATCTCTTTTCCAGCTGCTGAACATTCCCATTATGTTTTGTATTTCTCTTATTGTGGAGGAAATGGCAATCTTGCAAAGTCTGGAGTGTTTGCTTGCTGCAAAGTGCTGAGTGCCTTTGCTTTTAGCTTCCACTAAAGCATTGGGTTGTACCCACATCAATGAATAATATGTTTGACATTTTGTCCCTCATTCTCCAAGAAGTTTGAAATGTAATTGTCACTATTCACGGAGACCTACTTGCAATTTGATGATTTCACATTTCAGATTCAATGAGTCCCTGAAGCCATGTCCAAAAGCTCTCACTGATGTGCAGTCATACTGCCGAATATCACACAGCCCAGCATTCTCCAGTTCCATAATTTCTGGAGCCTGGTCTTGGAAGTAGAAATTAGACAAAAAATGCTACTATATGAACTCATTCATATGCACTTACCTTATGCAATATGTTTATTTTTCTATCCAACCATGAAAACTACGTAAACAACAAAATCAGGACCCAGCTGAACGCAAGCATAAACAGGAAGATATTATATCGTTAAACTGAATCTTAAATTTAAAGCTAGGCTTCTGTCTTCTCTTGGAACCTCAGTATCATGAAGCAGAGAAAATTCAACTGATAAAAAACACTTGTGAATATATGTTTTGCTTCCTCAACTATGGTTCTTTACATCACACTTGAATAAAATCAAAATGAAACTGAGGCCTTAGAAATAGGAGACAGATATGCAATAATTTATATAGGGATTTTTTTTACTAAAACTAAACAAAAATATCTCAGATGGAAGTTATTTTAGGAAATAAACTGACAGATTAGAACACTGCAAATAGTTTTTATGAAGTAAAACCAGCTTAATTGACTTTAAGAGGAATAAAATATTTCTTTTTATTATTCTATTACCTCTTTCTCTATTTGCTTTTAAATAGGTCACTAAAACAAAAACACCACTGCAAACCAAAATATTAACAGGTTTTATTTTGAAAGACTTTTGACTTTTTCAATACTGTTCATATTTTTCCAGTGTAACTGCTTAACTGAATTTTTAGTGAATGTCTTACCTACTGAAAATGAAAAAAAACTTGCCCAGCACTAGTTGCTGTACCTCTCTTTTCTTCACCATCAATTCTGCTCCCATCACATCTAACCGTTAGCTTACAGACATGCAGCATCACCAAAGAGAAAAACATCCCACGTAAGAGTTAATAAATAGGATCACATAAACTACAAAAATCTAGGGAAGGGATGGATGTGGCATATCTTCCCTGAAGAAGACAGCACGTGGAGTCATTGCCAAGCTCTTGGGGCCATAGTCTGCATTGCAAACTGACTGAGTGGCAAACATTTTAAATCTGACATACTAGAAACTAAGCCCATGTTTTGTCCTTTAGAAACAAGAAGGCTGAATTGAAAATAATTCTAGCTGTAGTAAACTGGAACTAAATAATTGAGAACCCTTGCCTATGTACAAAAGCAGGACAGAAAGGCAGCAAAACAAATACATATTGCACAAACACTGAGAAGATTATTTAAGTAAATCTCATTTTTCCCCCCACTTACCAGACAGTATGCTGCAGTCATATGAGCTGTAGCCTTGAAAACATGCACAGCCCCACTCTGTACATTCCCCATTACCACTGCAGAGACTGGGACACTTTAAAGCAGTAAGTAGGCTCTCAACTGACTCTTCAAGTTCCTGTGGATTATAATTTATTTCTTCTAAAATTCTTTTCTCACATTCATTCTCCAGAAGCGCTAAGGAAGCTTCTGCCCAACTGAGGTCATCTTTCAGCAGCAAATCTTTAATGCACATATCAATGGCATCCTCTGTTCGCCGGCCGAGCAGGGCACCACAAGATCTTCCTATGCTGGAATTAGCTATTGCCTGCTGGCACAGGAGCAAAGCACTAGATTCAGTGAGGCCTGAAGGTGTGGGCCAAGAAGGAAGGAACTTTTGGTCTGTGTCAGTGGCATGGTCCTCTGGGAAAAAGTAACTATATCCCTCTAAATCTGTTTGGCTGAGACTTTGGAAGACGAATACCGGATGGTATTCATAATAATTTTGGCGCTTCCCTCTACTTGTAGCAGATTGACTTTTGTGAAGATGACTGCTGTAATGGTGGGAATTTCTCCTAATGCCTGAGCTTGAGCTTCCTTCTCTTTCTGTACCAGTATTTCCCACTGAGGTGGCAGAGAAATGTGAGTTTACTATTGATGTTTTGTTAAGTTTGGTTTGATTATTCTGCCTCTGCAGAAGTGTAGAAAAACGCATTTCATGAGCAGATGAACGTTTCTTTAAGCCTCTGACAAAATCCACAGGACCAAGATACTCAGCAGTGACATCCAGTCCTGGTATCAAAGAAAGAAATCTACCAGTTTCACTTTCTTTACAAGACAGAGGGAGTTCTGACTGAGTAACCGTCTCCAGTTTGTTCACTTGTTGATATAATCCAGCATCTTCAAGTGCACAGTCACAGAAGACTATTTTTCTAGAAGGGGTTAAAGAAGCAGGTGTCTTGTCAAACAAGCTATCTCCTGGTAAAATTCTAGAGAAGAAAGAAAAAGATGAAACTGTACCATCTGGACTATTTTCTTTGTGTTATTAAAGTATTAACTTTTTTTCGGTTCTTTGTTGTTTCATACTTCTACAGCATAGGTCACTGAATCTGCAGCACACAGCTATATTTAAACACCAGTTAAAACACAAAACCTCAAGAGTAACTTATAAAAGAATTAAAATGAGTGGATATTTTCCGTACACCTTGATACTTGGTTCAAAACCTAATGAAACTAATATTACATCCCAGTACTTAAATACTTATTTGGCAATTCAGTTTCAATTTTCTCTTAAATTAATTATGTAAGGTAATGATGACATTCTAACATTAACTTAAAAAGGAGATTTTTTTTATTATTTTGACAAGTTTTTAAGAGTGGGAAGGAAAGGTAGAACCAAAAATTATGACACTTGATTTAAACAGAAGCATTTTGTTACCTCCACTCCTTAATAAAAGAAAAAGGAACATTAGCATTGTTTGGGATTTCCATCCCACTTGCAGTGTGATAGTCATTCTCTGCACTTCCATCAAAGGTGCCACAGAGGCCCACTGTATGTCTGTAATCTGAACCGGGTGCCCTAAGCGTTATACTCATTCCCCATTCGCTCACATCAGCACGAACAAAAGCTCCAGAAGAAAACAAAACCTAAAAGGAGATTGAAGATAGCATCATGAGAAACATCCTTTCTTTATTTTACCTATTCTGTAAGCAATTATTTACCACTTACTGTTACTTTTCTTCCTAGGTAGGATTCAGTGATTCTGACATTGTTTCCTGTTGTGTCTCTGTTTATTACAGATAAGTGTGGCTGTGACTCATGGAGCTGACCACTGCACATGTCAAATGCAATTATATCGCTTCCTTCCTTAGCAACAAAGCCACAGTTGCAGGATGCTGGGTAGTGAACACTTCCACAGTCCCACTGGCGAACATGAACTTCAAAATCTCGAGATGTACTCTTATAGAGAACAAATGTTCCTGTTTTAAAATTGTCATAGACTCTGGAATCAAAAGAATAGCATGTGATGTCACTCTGGTTATGAAGTAACTGTATCACCACATGTCAGCAACTTTATTTTCAAACACATTCCTAACATTTGGTGAACTTTGATACTGAAACTCATTTTCCTTAGTCAGAAAAAACAAATAGTACAGCCCGCTAACCAACACACAGTTTTATCCTGAGCAAACACCATCATATCTTCCTCTGTGCAGCTCTAAATAAAAAAAAAGTAAAATTAAACCTTATTTTTACAGCAGAAGAGAAGGATCATGAGTGGAATATATGTAGACAATGGCTGTGAATGGAAACATAAGTCTGAAGCTACTGCCATTCTTTGATTTCTTTTTTAACAGTGCATATGGAAGGTACTTCTCAACCTTTGTGTTCCTACAACAGCACACCGATGCAGCAAGAGCAATAAGATGCATAGCAGCGTGCATGTGGGGGCAGCTGCTGAAAACGGCACAAGTACCCTTGACAAAACGATTTAGAAAGTCACAGCCTTTTAAAAAGGTCTGCTTTATTAAGATGGAGATGGGGAACACTTATTCCCAATGATTATTTAAGATGAAAACCATAAATAGTAACTTGCTTTTTTTCCTTAGGGTTAGCCATCTGTCCCCTGAAGGAAGGTTAAAATAGCCAATTTAATGATTCAGCTGCAAGAAGGAAAAAAAAAAAAAGAAGAAAGAACAGAAAGAAAACCCCTAAACTTTTGCTGTAAGTTTAACAGCCTCTTGGCTATAAATGGCATTTGACAGTTAATTGTAGACTGGTGATTTGCTTTGTGTATAATGGGCCAGCAGACAAACTGCAGATGGTTGCCCTACTGGGACTGCACAAAATTGTCCATAACTCAGTGCAGACAGTTCCCTTTTTATTTGTTTCCTCAATTTGTAAATATATATTTAATGTATATTTAATAATTCTATTTTTCGTAGTCAACAGACTACACAGCAACCACTCCTCTTGTCCATTGCCTTTACTCTCTTGCCACAACCCCAAAACCTGCCTTTAGAAATGCAAATATTACAAAGCTCATTGTGACTGGCAAGCTTTTACCAACTAAAGCACATTTATCCTTATTATCCAAAAAAAAAGGTAAAATATTCAGTGCAGTTGCATAAAATTACAGCTGACTTGTATCACTAGGACAGATTTAGAATAAATATAGAAATAATTAAATAAATAAAATGCACACCCCAAAATCCACCCACAAAAAATCCCAACACACTTAAAATTAAGAGCAGCAACCCAGTAATTACCTTCCATCAAATGTAATTATATGAGGGTCAGTAAATGAGTAGCAGTAGGCAGTGGGTAGATCCTTAACTGTAATCTTTAAAACAAAGAAGCAAATAGTAAGACATGTCAAATTAGGAAATATGACAAAAACATACCCAAATCTGTTTATGATAGTAGTTCACATCCTAATAAATATATTATGCTTTTAATCAATCTGAGTAGTTCCTTCAATATTAAAATGTAAAAAAAAATAATTTAATTCAAATGAAAACACAGAATTTCAAGGAAAATATAGCAACTAAAATCAACTACTTAAAAATTTTGGGGTGAGTCAGCAAGTCACAACTGAAACAGAAGTTTCATTAACACCAGCCACACTTCTGGCCAGTTTACAGAGTTTAACATGAAGATTTTCAACCTGTGTGCTTTCTGGAACATAGCCATTCCACAGGAAATTCTCACTGGATATAGGTTCGACTGCAATTCTGGTAATTCTGTCTCCATCCTGCATGAAGTCTGTCACAGCAGTGAAATAAATTACAGCTTGACTACAGATTCCGTTATTGCAGGATTTCTGGAGAAGATCCACGTGACAAGAAGAAAGAGCCAAGTTTAAACCTAACTGCTCTTTACCTGTTTTAAAGAAAATACATCATTAGTGAGTTTTTCCTCCAAATAAGCCACACCACATTTTACATACTACTGTTCATATAGATATTAACTTATTTACATATACTTTCATAAATTAAAATAAATATGCGCTTTTCTTGGGTTTGGTTTAGTCATGCAAAAAAACCTCTTCTCTGCCTCTTCATACACACCCCCAAGATAATGTTTTTGCATTTCCCAGTTTGATAGACAAATGGAAATCACGATAGCCTTGCTATTGTGACAAAAAATGGTTGTCTGTAAAGGTAAGGCCCCTCCTGGTTCACAGGATTTCTGCCTGCAAAAGTACTGCAGAAAATGGCTGTAATAATAAAAAATGAGGACTTTGTGACTGCATATATAATATTTGCAACACAACAGGTAAACAAAATTCACTGAATTATAAACTTCACAAGTATTACAGCATTCTGTCTACTCAAGTTGAAGAATGTGGCTCCAATACCAACGGCTGTCAAAAAAACACCTGCAAACTTCAACAAGTAATGGACACATTATTTCATATTTTCAGAAGCATCATACAGACTGTGAATACTTTAATATTTTATAAAGTATTTTACAGTATAACAATTTCTCCAAAACAAGGAAACCAGCACAATATTTATAAAAATACATTAAATACAGAAAATGCAACAAAATCAGGGTAATACTTACTTTCATCAACACTATTTAATGTTAGTGAGATTTTGCAGTCACTTTCTAGCTGGCTAAACTCAGGACAAGGAATAGGAATGCTACTTTCTATTGTCAGTGTGTATTCCTTCCCATCTTCTGATATATCATATGTTTCTGGATGTATCTAGCACAGAAGAAACTGTACTTAAAATGCAATCTTTGTGAGTAAACTGCAGCACTGCTTCCTTATCAGCTAGGAGTGCTTATTTACAGGGGCTGAGGAACAGCAGCATATTGAGAATATGCAGACACAGCAGCCAGAGTCTTGAGAACGTGGGAAAAGGGGCAAGGATAAGGAAAAAGCAAGAGGAGAGGTTAGCTAGAAAGGTAAGGAATTAGCAAACCACCTTAACACCACAAAAATTAGTAACTCCTGGAAGCTAAGAAACAAACAGTTTTGTGTACTGTNGGAAGCTACCTACAGACAACAATTCCAAAAGAATTTGGAAGCACCATTTTTCTCCTGGGATTCCTCTCTGCAATCTTATAATACAGATCACTAAAAATTATAATCCAAAATTCAATTAGAGATCAGTAACAGGGGCCTACAGCTGAGCTTGGTACACTGGGTGAAATCCTGAATGCAGCCTCACAGGGAAACAAAAACAACTCATTGCCACTTTGCAGGGAACACTGCAGACCTGCACTTCCATGAGAGAAATCTGTACCCCACACTACGGAAAGGAGCTCAGCCTAAATCAGCAGGACTATACCCAATATGTAACGACATGCAGTATGTCTTTCCTGGACTGGGGTCCCATTCTTGCCCAGCAAATGGGTCCCTAGTAGCTGTATCCACAGTCAGAACTAATGTTTGGCTCTTGGCCTCTAACCAAGAATGGCACAGCTCACCTCCCAGCTTCCCCTCTTTAAACCCAAATCAGGCTGGCTCAGGGCTGCGTATAAGCACAGTGCCAGAGTCGGCTCCAGCTGCTGGAAACCAAGGGCTGCACTGTGTGTGCAAGGTGCCAATTCAGCCTTCCCCCACCCTGAGTACATGGGAAGTACCCAAATCACTGCTACTCGTCTGCTTTTGGACAAGTTTAAATCCACCACAGCTGACAACATGCTCTATTAATTCACAGTTAATACATTCTAAGTGTCTTCTAGTCAGAGGGCTGACTGCTGTAGCAATACTCAGAGATTACTACTACATTATGTTTTCACAAAATTACCTTAATTCCAGCAAAAAATTCCTTGCTCTCAACTGAAGGGCTTTGTATATCTGGCTTCTCCATGAAAAAAGCAGAACTGCTACAGTAGACCTGTAGGGCAAAACCAGAATAATAGAATACATTTTCGGTATGAAGTGGTCACATGAAGACAAAACCCAGCCACCATGGGTCAATGGATTCATCATGGCCAGTCTTCTGGTTGCACCAGAAGGTACCAGTTGCCAGTGGTAATTGCTAAGTATAGCTAAAGAAAAAAATAGAAACAGACTGAGCATCCTAAGACCTTTTCCTGGCATATTCTACCAGTGCAGAGACTTCTTCAACTAGTGGCTGCATACAAATCATATTTAATGAATACCTAAAAAATCTTTTCTGGAGCATTTCTGCAACCAATGACATCTTATGAAAATGTATTCTATACTTGTTTATATGTTATTTACTTCTTTTTTTTCTGCTTCACACTTTTTGCCTTTTAATTTTGTTTAGTGCCCCTTAGATCTTAGATTATGTTTCTCCTGATGTTATAGACCTCGATAATTTTTTTCAAGATGAAGAATTTAGTATGATTTCCCTCCAATGAACCAGTTCCATGCTACTAGACACTGTGATTCTGCTTTGGTTTTGTGTTTGTTTTAGTGTTTGATTTTATTTTGCTGTATCCATTTTGAGATGTGTTGACTACACATGCAGCATTTCCAATCCTGAAGAAAAAAAAAAAGAGATTCATAGCAGCAAGAGGTAGCTTATGATTGTGCCTTTCCTTTTGACTGTCACCAAACCTACACAGTCGGGCAAGTCTTCACAAAGTTCCCGAATGATTTTTGAGGATTAACAATTGCTATTGTGGCTTGAACACACAGATGTACATCAACCACATCTTTTTATTTTGGCAAGGAAAAATTAACATGTATTTTGGTATATATAGGTAAAAGGTTTATTGATTTTGCAATGCTTAAGCTTCTCAAAGTTACCATGAGAGCCCAGGTCTTTATTCTGCTACAATGGAAGGCCGAGCAGGTACCCACGCTGCTTCTGATGGCAGAGATTATAACATATAAATCCTAGACACAAAACCAGTAAGCAGCAGCTCATCCAGAGAAAAAATATCTATCTAATGAATTAACAACACAGCTTTTCACAATCTCTGGCTCTCACAGCCTCTCACTGAGATGCAGTTACATCCAAAAATCCTCTTAATTTACATCATCAAAGAAAAATCACAGTAGAAGGTGAATAAGATCAAAATTGACCTCCTGAAGGCACACTGCACTGTATAGAGACAGTCTCAAAACCTTAAAGGCAGTGGTAAGTACTTATATTTCTCTGGTATTAACATATTCATATGGGCACTGTTCGTGTAAACAACAAGTAGAGGCAGGAGGCTTCTGCCAAGAAAAATTATACAGCAAGGTGCTCCAAAAACTGTTAGTGTCTACTGAGCCATATTTACAAATATAAAACGAAATTATAATTGTTTTAACATACTCTGTCTCCAAGTCTGACGTTTATCCCATCTAGTTCTAGAAGTGAGAAGGTATGAACTGCTGTTTCATGTGTAAGTTCTTCTTTGATACCTTCAGGAGAAAGTCTTGACCAAGTTACAATGAATCCAACCGAGCTGTTTGTAAAAGGAATGCCAAAGGTACACCTTAGGTAGATACTGCCTTTGATCATCTCTGCTACAACTTCAGGAACAGATGGAAGTGGTGGTGACACAGATGGAGATGATGTAGGAGCCAGGTTACCTAGTCAAACAGAAGTGTGGTCTGTCCTTTTTGTTCTGCACAAAATCAGTATTGGATACAATGACACTGACATATCTTTTGCCAATTAACATACTAGTAATATTTACCTTTTTAATATGTGTATATATTACAAAATTTCTTAAGAGAATCAAAGAAAAATGTGTCTCTTCCTTCTATTAACTATTAAATAGAGAAAATCTCTTTATGAGCCTTTGATTATATTCTAGCCAATAGGAAGGTGCTAAAGAGGGGGAAAAAAAGCAATCAAAAAAAACCCCCAAACCAAAAACATAAACAAGGCAATAAAATACAATTAGTTATTTCACCAGACAGAAGAGAGCAACATGCAAAGGAATGTGCCTTACAGAATAATTTCACTATTTATGAAGAAAGTGAGGAAAAAGGAAGGAAAAAGGAAAAAGAAAAAGACTATTTAGAAAGGAACAGAATAAGCAACAGTATGATTTGTACATTCCTCTTGTATTTTATTCCTGAAGAATCAAAGTAATCTGTCAATCAGCATTATTACAGTTAATAGTGTTATTAATATTATTTTTTTAATATTTTGATACTTTCTCAAAACATTCTGAGAAAGAACTTTAGTAATCAAAATTTGCCTGAAATTACCTCCACATTTCTCCTTTTGCAACAAACCAAGCAATACTGTTGATAACATGAACACATTTTTATTCAAGACAGAATATGACTAACTGTTGACATTACTGGGTCACAGATGCACAGAAAATCTTGAAAATCAAAACCAAATACTCACTGCTACAGACACCTTGAATTTCCATTCCCTCGGGATCACAGGTCTGTGGTCTTGCATCTGAAACAACTACAAATTGTTCTTACACTTTATATTCACACATGTACAGAGTATGTACACCAGTGCTCTTAGATTATCGCCCTATGTTAAAAACAGACCAAACGTCACAAAACACTAATTGAAGTGCAAATTTGCAGAACAGAAGTAACCTTGCAATCTGATCCATGTACAACTATGACAGCAGTCAGCACAAAGCCTTGTGTTGGAAATCGTCTAGGAGGAAGGGTACAGAGCATTTCTACCACCTCTACAACTTTTACTGCTGATGTGCTAAGCCAATACTTATACATGATGCTACTGAAAAAAAAGAAATTAAACTATCCTCTTGAATATATATTTTGCCTCCCCAAATTCACATCTGAACACTTATTCTTTAACTGTAACCCTGGACAGCAAAATCCAGTGCAGATTTGCTTTGAAAAAAATCACCTTTCCTCCAGGGGCCTAAGAAAAAGCGCTTGTGCACTGCTATTGTTTTGTATTTTGAATGCTATAAAAAAATAATTAGAACTTTGCTTAAACATGAAAATACCAGTCAGTCACTCTACTCAAACTACATCAGAAGGGCAGCAGCACCAGTGGAAATCCCATTCACCAAAATGGATGAAGAGCAGACTTTGCTGTTCCATGCTTCAGCGATATACAGTTTGAAATCCTTAGCATGTAGAGGACAGATTGAAAATTTGCATCAGGTGTTTACAGCTACCAAGTGTTAAAGAGAAAACACAGTACACATGGTAACCTACATACAAAAAGCAGCACAACAGTAAAATACGCTTCACATGACAACATCATCTTAAACGAGTGCATTGAAACGCAAAACGTGTTTCAGATTTACAGCATTCAGCAGAGGCAAATAAGAGTTATGCTTTTTGCCTGCTTTGTTTTAAGGCAGTAAAAATTTCCCAGCTTGCTGTCTAGCTATGGTTTTATATTTTCTCTTCATGAGCCAGGATTCAAAGTAAATGCAAATCCTATTGTGCATGAGTTCTTCAATGTTTCAGTCACATGCTTGCTGAACCCTTGGAGAATGTCTTAAGGTATAATGATGGGCCAACAAGGCATCAGAAAACCCACTGATAGATTTGCTATTAAGCTTTTGAAAGCAGTCAGTAACAGAGAATATGACTCCAAGCAATACTGCATAAGATGCATAAAAATATTGCTAGTATTTTCACAGTGGTGTCTTACACGAGCTTATAAGAATTTCCTACTACACTAACTCGTCACAATTGCACAGTATTTATACCTACAAGGATTTAATCATTGCTTGCTTATCTCAAAAATCTGGCATGAATAATGAAATACTGAAGTTTTGAGCTGTAAACACCAACATACTTTTGCAGCACAAGAGCCCAAGACAATGTGAAACATTGCAGAAGGTCTCCCACTCTTTCTCATAGTATTAATAAAGGGGGCATAGTATTAATCAGTAGGGCATTTCTGTGTTCAATTTTCTTCTAGCAACAAAGTGTATACTCTCCAGAAAGATGATAAGAGTTGCAGTAACAAAAATATTCCTAACAATGTTAAACAATAGTTGATAGTTTGCTCAAGTTCTTAGACAAAATTTACTCTGATACATAATTCTATGCATGTTCAGTAATGGGTATTTTCAGACTATCAGTGCCATTGTAGGTATACTGAATTTTGACTTCTAAGTGTGTCTTATAACCTCACCTCATTATATGGAAAATTTAAATTCTTAACTTTCTGGGCTTTGAACATTAGTCGAGGGCTACACGTAAGTTAAAAAGGAGTAAAGTGAACCCATCTTGCCATTTCAGACCCTTCTTCTATTAATATTAAAAGGATTGCAAGAAATTTCAGAATAACTACTTCCTGACATTTCCACTCTGCCAAATAGCAGACAGATATCGATCAGAAACAGACTTGCTTATAAACACACACTCTTAGCTGAGTTAGAGCATGCATTTTCTCACCTTCTGCACAGTATCCCATGCATCCTTGGGTAGGCTGCAGTAAGTAAACAAAGAAATCTCCACAGTTCCTCACCCTGACAGGGATTCGGAAAAGACAGCAGTCTTTTGAAGTGCTGAAGAAAAACTGCCATGTAGCACAAGCTGTTAACTGTTTGATCTCACCAGGTCGAGGCATGGATTCTGACTCCCTCAGAGACAACCAGACAGGGGCTTGAGTCCCACAGTGATTCATCTTCGGCACCAGAGAAAAACATCAGAAAACCGTTAATGCTACATCAAACTGTTGCTGTGCTTTAATGAGAGGTATATATGTAATTACTTTGTTGCATGAGCTTTTAGCAAAGTTCAGACAGTACAACAGAGGGCCTGCTGACTTTCCTCCCCAAGGTTGAACACAAACGCATACAAAAGAGACTTAAGTCCTTTATTGAGCCTACTGAATTTGTGTTTCTGAAGACAGGCTATAATTTAGTGCCTGAAGAACTTAACTGGAAGCCACACCTGAGTGTTTTGCCCAAAAAAGCTTACAGTTGTGTTATGGCTTAGTGAGCTACTTTGCACCCATTAACCTACAGTAATTGACTGTGTGGATGCTATCAGAGCACAGCAAGCACAGTGTAGAACATATGTACGCTGAATATCAACTAAAGGTGTCAAAGCTGACACCTTTTATCTGCCCTTTGCCATACAGAGAAGGCTCAGCTAACCTCCTGGATTTCTTTTAAGGGATGTGGACAGCAGATGCAAAGTTACTTACATTTTTGGCCTGAGCCAAAAAAGCAAAAAAAAAAAAAAAAAAGCAAAAAAACAACTGGTAAGCCCTGTCTATCTTTCATTTCCCCATCTTTAGAAATAAATGTGCTCGTTGCACCCCTGTAATAACCACAGTGACTTTGTAGCAACCCTCAATCCTTTGGTATTTACACAGCAGAGGGCTTCACATGGTCTGTAGTTCAGGTACTAATTCAACAGGTGATTTTAGCAGGCTATTCCTCCTCCCTTTGCAAAAAAACCATCATTCAGTGCTTTTCTTCATGGAGTAAGAAGTGTGCAGTAGAATACTCCCCCTCACCCCTGACCACTGTGGTTATGTCCTGCCTTCAGGTCAAGGAAGCTGCCCTGAAGGCCACAACTTAACAGTAGTACCAACCATGGTAATTAAAGTGTAAGTCTGATTTAACAGACACCAGTTTACAAGTGAAATACAGAAAAATGAATTCTTGGAAAAGGAGACAAAGAAGGAATCTGGTTTGTGGTTACCGGAATGAGTTAACGATCAACTCCTGGTTTTGGTGTGCTGCTGAAAGCAAACTGAAAAGAAACACCTAGAAGGACACAGAGCACTAAAGCCAGGATTTGGTAAACATTTACATGAAAACTCTAAATCCGAAATTGTGAGATTTTAGAACTTCTTGTCAAAACATACATTGCCTCAAGTATTCCTTTCTTTGACCTGATAGTGCAACAAGGTTGCACATAGTTCAAGTTGCCTTTAGACCTCTCGGTATACAGTCTACTGCAGACTCTCTGAGCAATTACTTATCTCAAAAGTACACTTTTCCTTCTTAACCTAGACTCTCCGAACCCACCATCAAGCCACCAGAAAGACAGAATTAATAAGAAGTAGACAGAAATGGGATGGATTGTTGAACAGTTTGAATATTTGACAAAAATTAAATACATCTATAAAAAGTTCTCCTAAAAGAAAGAAAGGAGAAAACTCCCTAAACAAGATATCCATTTAGTTTGGTTTTAATGTTTTGACTTTGAGATTTCAAAATAAATGTCTTGTTTCTGTCAAGAGATGCAAAGAGGCCGATGTCAATGTATAAATTTAATTTGCTGAATAAGCTTTGAATCAATCTCTTTCCAGCCGTAATTATCTGAGCTCCTCTGTGTTAGAATGACAGCCTATATTTACTAACCACTGAGAATTTCAGTCAGATTTCTAAAACTTTTCTAGATGAGCTGAGTGGGTATTCCGCTAGTCTAACCTCTGTTCTGAAAAACACACTGGTTTTTCCCCTGGTTTATCATGCTGATTCTTTGCAAAAAAGAATCCATTTTTTGAGAAAACACAACTACATCATCAATTTTTTTTTTTTTTGTATTAAATGTAACTGAAAGAAAGTCCTTCAGGAATCATACTTTTTTATTTTTTTTTTAGTATAGAACCTAGCTAACAAGTATCCTCTGCAACAAAGCCCTCCTAATCCTTGAGTCAGTGGCACATTAAAAAAAGTAATTTCAGTGCCTTTATACAGCTGTAAAGATTTGACAAATAAGTAAATGTAATTAATTACTTAATTTAATTAACTAAAAAATAAGAGAGGCTGCTATAAACTCAATTTAATTTCATTCATATGTTTTAGCTCTTCTATATTCATTTAAAAGCACTTAATTGATGGGATTTTAGTTTATTTTTTTATGAGACTGTGACAAGGAAACTTCAATTCATTAGAAAAATCAAGGGTAAAATATTCTAATGACATTTTTTGGTTTTTTAAAGAAGGAAATGTTTCAAAAAGGGGAAACTAAAAAGACGTATCTCCTTAGAATATAATAGAGATTTTAGTAAGCTCCAAAATAAAGAATTACACATCTAAAGTATTAAATATTTCAAGTAATTCTTGAGTCTTTGGAGGCTTGCAGATGACAAGCCAACTAATCTTCTGTTAGCTCGTTGGTTCAAGTCATTTTAGGAGTAATCTCTTTTCTGGGACACGATCACTTTAAAAGCTCCACAATTACTGGACTCATGTGGCTGCAAGTCTTTATACTGCTTTCACATGGCCTTCCTAACACACTGACCATCACACAGCTGCAGCTTTATAATGTGATATCCCTGCTATGCTGCCACTGAGAAAACTTCTTTAGCACTGACTAGAAATTACAGCTGAGTGCTCTAAAAGGGATTTAATTTATCATCCTCTGCTATTGCCCATTCAGCATAAAATTTTCAATGCTTACGGCTTAATTTTCCAGTTAACACATTTTAATATAATCAAGTATTTAGAGAGGATAGGTACTTTGTATTCTTCCATATCAGTCTCCATAATCATATTCTTTTTTTTATACCTATCCTACTGAAAAATTCTTCAGCAAAAATATCTATTTCTCAGAATCAAATGATTTGTAACAATACCTCCACACACTTGGTTGGCATCTCAGCAGGTTTATCAAAAATCATAAAGCGATACCATCCTGGTGTTAGGGAATGGTCACAGATTAAATCCTGAATAGCTGATTGCTGGAGGTGGGATGAATCAAAATCCACGCTTCGGTAAGGGCTCTGCAGGATCTGATGTCCACCAGGAGAGCATTCAAGAACTGTGGAGCAAGAGTATTTCAAATATCAACACGGGATGCCTAACAAGTATTTTAGAAAAGATGTTTCCCTTTTTAAGGGAAAATAAGGATATATTGCAATATGTTGTGAAATTAATTTTAGGGAAAAACATATTGAAGTCTTAGCAACAACAAATTTGCATGTTGGCACCTTGAAATTTAATAGAATTCATCACGTGAGAACTTTCCTTCTTTTAGTGAACAATAAATACAATTTAATAACCACAGAGGCATTTGCCCTAGATGCAAAACCAATGGGAAGGAATATGTTTACACGTTCTACCTGGATTTTGATTTTCTAGTTCCACTGATGTTTATGAAACCTGAATACAAATGGGGTGTCAGATAAACCAGAATATCAAAATCTTACCTCAAGAGGAGTAAGGATTATCCAAAGGTCTTTGGTGAATAGACTACCACTTTACAGGATTCCTATGCATGAAATTAAAAATTCCCTCAGGTGGATGAGAGATAGTTGGATAGTTGCACTCAGTTTGCATGTATACATGCAGATCACAGCAAAAGCGTGTAAGAAAATGGGTAGGTACTTAGTTACACATTTTAAGTCAATTTGCATGACTGACACACTAAATTATAATGAAGTAAATACAACAGCCAAACATATTTTTAACATCTAAGTGACCTCGTGGCCTTAAAATTCTCTCAAAATTTCTGATAGATAAAATGAAAGATCAGAATCCAAAGAAGTCTTTATAACAGTTTTTTTAAATGCAAACTCATTCAGAAATAAAACAGAATGCCAGGATATCTGAGTCTCATCTGGCAGCTGAGTTGACTCCTGTCAAATACAGTGACAACAAAAGTTCTGGCTAATGGCATATTTACATGCAATGTTACATTTGGTAACATACTGAATAGCCATTCTTGCGCAGGAATCTGCTTGGGAAGTGAAAGTAAGTAAAAATAAAGTAAGAGAATGTTCCTAAATAAGTGACATTAAAAGTATACCTATCTATTTACCTTGTTTTTAAAAATGAATACCAACTGATGCTGACTGTGAAAAGAATTTCAGGTTATACTGAATGACCCAGTGAATCTTAATTCTTGTCTTCACTATGCTACTAATGAATTTTAAAATGCAGCTGTAAGCAAAACTCTCTAATGTTACAATTCAAACATGAATGCTCTGATCTTCAGTTTTTGGTCTCAGGTTTGTCTGTATTTGTTGATACAATTATACCATGCAAAATATGCACTGATTCCAAATATATTTTGGTTCAAATCATGCAATAATGCACTATCTTCCACATTTTTCACGTCATTCTAGATAACCATAGTTATAAAACAGTTTCAAAATCTGGTAATTCCCTATCTTTAAATGGAGAAGATGCCCTAGTGAAAGAACAGACTTTATCTCTTTCAGCACAGTATGAGAATCCTATAGTCTTTCAAAGACTGAAGATTTAATCTGATACGGCTTTAGGCTACCCAGGCAGGTAACAATAGCTTTATCTTCTATCCTCTAAGGGCAGCTGGAAGTCAGTGTGATTGACTGTGTCACCACTGTGTTTCTGAGTTGCTTGTAGTAGCCTGTAGGCTATTCGTGTCCATACAATTTGACCTTACAGAAAACTTACCCTTCGCTGGAATTTAGAAAAGCCCTTGAAGAATCACAGGTCAGTCATGTGTGTTATTGAAATGTTTTCCAAGCAAGCTACAGCACAAGCAGTTTATGAACCATGACGAAAGTTTCTTCCTGTCCTCTATTTTTTTTACTGGAATTCTCCCTTTCATACAGCACTCTCACTAGTTTTCTTTCCTGTAACTGAATCGCTCCTGAAACAATTAATATCTGTTATCTCCTCTATTAATAAATCAAGCTAGACATGAGACAAGTATTTTCTTTTCCTCCACAGTTTAATTAGATCATCGTTTGATAGATCTTTAAAACAGCTGACTGTAGTCACTTGTAATAGGGTTATAAATCCTACTAAAGATCAAATTATAAGTTTCTTATTATTATGCATATCACTTTAAAATGTCATCCAGCTCTTTGCATATTCTTTCTTCCTTTCAAGAAGCAGGCTAATATTTCCATAGTTATTGCTTGGAAATGTTATGTTGTGTAACATTGGTTGATTTTGTTTTTCCTTTTCCATTCTGCAAAACAACTGAAAATAACTCATCATCAATAATGCAAATAAAAATAACTTTTTTATACACCTGAGTGTAACTGAAGTGCTAACTCCAGCAATAGCATAAACAAATAAAACTATCATATTTATGGACAGACAAACAAGAAATGAATGTCATATTTTCTACAAAAAAGTTACTCCTGCAGACCAGATCTGCTCAAACCACAAGCATTTAAGAGGGGAGTTGGCTAAATTTTCCACCGAAATAATTATTTCCTTGTTCAGGATGCCTTAAATAAGAATAAATTTTGATATAAGCATTCTTTCAAACATTATCCTTGGAATGATGTAATTCTCCAGAAAAATTTTGCCTGTGTCTAACACCCACGAATTTTATGGAATCATAGCATGGTTTGGGTTGGAAGGGACCTTAAAGATCATCTGGCTCCAACTCCTTTGCCTTGGGCAGGGACACCTCTCACTAGACCAGGTTGCTCAGAGCTCCATCCAACCTGGTCTTGTACATTCCCAGAGATGGAGCATCCACAGCTTCTCTGGGCAACCTGTTCCACTGCCTCACTACCCTCACAGTAAGGAATTTTTTTCTAGTATCTAACTGAAACCTACTCTCTTTCAGTTTGAAACCATGACTCCTTGCATGCCCTTGTAAATAGTCTCTCTCCATCTTTCTTGTAGGCTTCCCAATGATTCAAATCTGACAAAATTATAAGCAACTGAAAACAGGGTCTGATAGCTTGAAAGTGCTAGGGGAGGTTACCTACAGGGCAGGCTTACCTGCCAGCTCTGTCTAGTATGTGAGGAACATTAGATTATGGGAAGATGTATGCGCTACTGTTGACTTCATCCATAATCACAAAATATTGTAAAATGTTCTGACACAAAACAGAAAACTCACGTAAGTTTTAACAAAGTTTATCATTAATCATGATTATTCTTAATGGAAATCTTCCCATATATATGGGAATAATATTTTTAATTATTTCTTTTTGCACCTTTAAATGTATTAGTGATTTAATAACTTTAATTTTAAATATTTGGTATAGAATAATGAAATTCTAATTATAAAATACACAAATAAATACTTGAGAATTAAGACCATGAAATTTAGGCTCCTTTGTAGACTGTGCACCTCTGGTTTAACTAAAGCTAGAGGAGACACATGCTATAGGTTATGAGGAGAGACTTATTTCTAGAAAGTCATAAGTCTCCCATTCTGTTTGAAGGTTCAGATGCTACACACTGTCTGCTGAAAAAAAGCAATCCATCCTAGGAAAATATGCAATTTTTCCTTAGAATTTGAGTTTACTTATCATATTCTGTGCTTCTTTCCACAAACACCCTACATACTGCAAATGACTCTCTACTATTCTTCAGCTTTGGTCTCTGTATGCCAGGAAGAATTTGATTCCATATTTGCTTTTTCCTGACTGCATTCAGCATTAGTACCGTGAGCTTTGTCGGATCCATCCCAGACTTTCTTGGTCCTGCTGGGTACTGAGAAATGTGACCCCAAGGGCAACATCTTAAACCCAAGGATAGCATTGTGCCGGCAGATGAGCCTTTTGGGAGAAATATAGGCAAAATCTCTGAAAACACATCAGGGTTTCTACCAAGGCTGCCATAAACTGGGTCACAGAATAGGTCCTCTGAACACCACACCTTAACCAGAAGTCAAAGAGGTTCCTGAAATCAATCCAGGAGCTCATTTTCCACAAAGAGATATTTAAGTGGCTCCTGATGACTGCCTCTGAGGCACTCGGGTGGAAAATGAGTTCCACAAAGGAAGGGCTTTTCAATTTCCTGTTCACATCTCTGTTCCATCCATGTGCAAAGAGGGGTCAATGGTTTTCCACCTGCCATAATGTTTCCAACAGGATGGAGCAGTCAGGAACCGAAGACTGCTGGGTACCAACAAGAGCAGAGAAGGGAAAAGGAGCCACAGCAGAGTACAGACAGGCAAGGGCAGAGTGGCAGCACTGGCAACTCAGTTCCTCAGGTACAAATAGCTTATGAATTTATATCTCCTACTGTCCAAAGGCTGGTGTCTGGCAAATGACCACTGATAAACTAACAGAGTCTTTAGCAAGTGTTAAATGATCCTGAATGTGCTTTTTCTTGCATCTACTGACTGCAAAGGATGCAGCATCCCAAGGCAGAAATTAGAACTATGACTGAATTTAACAGAAGTGCTCAGATGTATTTGTGGATTTAAACTCATCTAAAATACTAAAATTGAAAAAAATTCACTCTTTGGAGGAAGTTACCCTGAAACAACTATTTCGAGTAGAACTTTTACAGGAAAATATAAAAATTGCTATAACTACCTAAAAATACCTCTTTTTTATGAGACCTATAAAAGAACACATGCAGAAATCTTGTAACAATGGCAGTATTGCAATCTCATGGAACAGTAACATGACTACTCCTATGAACAGACCAACGAAGAAAATCAAACCAACACTCATAAATTAATAACATCTTTATAAATAACGTCACTGGACAGGGCGTTAAAACACTTTTCAATCACTCATGTCCACACCTTACAGAATGCTTTGGAAAGGTAGTAAATAATTGCATAACCTTTAGAAAAATCCAAAATACACGTTCATAAAACATTTTCTAGTAGTTCTCAATACAATACGTTATTATGTCTACTCTTGATGTGGATTTTCTGTCAGAAATTTGAAACAATACAGACAAGGGTTTTGCACAGGTCCCAGGTAAGGATGTGCTAAAGCGCCGCCTGTGCTCCAGCAGCAGTGGAAGAGCGCCAGGAAGAGAGGGTGGGACAACCAGCACTCCTGGTCTTGCAGTTTCCCCCGGCAGGTTTTTCCCGCAAGTGCCCTGTGACAAGAACAGTTCCTACTTTCGCAGCTACAAAGTGAAACCTGTGACCCGTAGCCAGGGCGTTGGGAAGCAGGCGCTGAGAGGCACGGGGCAGGAG
>VZRJ01007336.1:135591-267719 GCA_013397565.1 Ptilonorhynchus violaceus
CCGGACCCGGCCCAGCACCGCCGGGGTCGCCGAGGGGTGTCCGGGCCCGGGCCCGGCGCTGGGGGGGGGCCACGGGCGGGGGCTTGTGCCCGGGCCGCTGTGGCATCCCCTGCCCGGAGCTCTCTCGTGGGGATTCTCAGCCAGAAAACGAACGAAACAGTTGTTGGTTCTTGTCAGAGGCTCTGTGGAGGTGCTTTACCGTATCCCAGACAGACCCAAAGCTGGTCGGTGTCGTGAACAGTATCCTAGTATCCTCCATCCCAGAATTGTATTTATTTTCTAACATGCAGTGAAATACTGAAGAAGAGCTGGTTTCAAGCTGGCCGTTCCATAGATCACCAAGAGCATGTTGTATTTAACCTTTACTATATGTAATCTTCATTACCATTAATGCAGACTGAGTTTAGCAAATATTTGACAGTCCCAAGAGCCCAAGTTTCAAAACTTGCGGAGAGATGCTCCTCTTCAGAGATGTCTGTCAGAGGACATAGAACAGGACAAATCTCAGCATTTAAGACTTGTCAGTGCTGGTGTTTTCCATTGTAGGCGTGAGGTTGTGCAGGCACTGAACTACTTCACACACACCAAGGTGTACAGCAGTCCACAGAAATGTTTCACATTCTCTGTAGCATACGTAGGCCTAAATCTAACAAATGCATGTTAATATAACACTAAAACGCAGCTGACTGCCATCCACTGAACACCTGCCAGGCTCCAATGGCCAGTAAGGACTCCTTCCGTGGGGTACTGACCTGGGTGGCTCTTTGCAGAGCAGCTTTCCCTGCAGACGAAGTACCAGGGCTTGGAGCCAAGGCAGAGGCACAGCAGCATTGTGGGGGAAACCTCAGCCCTCTTTTGCTCACATACCCTGAGCCTCTTCATTGCAAGAAGCAGTTCAGTTCCATGATGCCAGTGAGTATTTAAAAGGAATCACTGGCACAGCCTGAGAATTGAATCTGGAGTCTTGGATTTCTGTCAGTTCTCTAAGGCAGATACTTTTGTCCTAGAGATTCACCGAAATTTTAACAATGAGTTTTCTTAATTGTTTACTCAACTCTCTGGGTTATTTATTAGCAGATATGATAAACTTTTATCCTGAAAAGCTGCATATATCTGAAATTAGTTTGGGTTTTATTTTTACTTTTTCCCAAACCACAGGTTTATAAAGTAGACAAGAGGAAAGAAAGAGGTATTTTACAAAACAAGTCAGGACCTAGAAAGAGAGATGTGAGAAGCTTTGATAAAATTTAAACATTGAGCTACTTCTTTGACCCCTGCTATTCGTGACAGAGTGGTATTTACAGGAGGATTAACACCTTTCGTCATGGATCATTCAGGGGATTGAAAGAGGTGGCAGTAATGGCTGCTGGAGTACAGGCACCTTTCATCTTTTCTTGACTGGTTTTCCTCTGCCAGCTCCCTCTGCTACTATCAGCCTTGTAGCCTCTTACAGCGACAGCAGAGAAAGAGCATATTGTGGTTAAAAGAGCTGACAACTTGCCAAAAGTACTACTCAGCACTCATGGTGACCGAGTTGTGTCAGTGACAGTGAATTTATGGAAAACAAAAGTAATTCTAGAGCAGTCTCATGCTTTTAATATGAGAATAGGGCTTTCCAGCAGGTTACAATTTCAGAAAGTTTTTGTCAGTAATTTCCATAATTTTAATTAAGTAAATCATAGGCTATGGAAAACGGGGTTGCACTACTGAAAATACCTCTTTCATTTACAATGGAATATGAAGTCAAACTGCAATTTCGTGTGTGCATATTATTAAATAGGAGGATGTTTGGGAGGAAAACCAAGACTGTCGAATGAAGAAATTAAGATACTATAAATGGTTATGTAGTCCAAGTCAATACTGTTGCAAACAGTTTAATAGTCAGCTCAAAACACGGCACAGGGAGCAATGATATGAATGCATTTAAACGTTGCAGCACAAAGCAGAATTTCCCAGAGTGGATTTTATGATTAACAATGAAGAAAG
The DNA here is from genome assembly GCA_013397565.1 of Ptilonorhynchus violaceus. Taxonomy (NCBI): domain Eukaryota; kingdom Metazoa; phylum Chordata; class Aves; order Passeriformes; family Ptilonorhynchidae; genus Ptilonorhynchus; species Ptilonorhynchus violaceus. The sequence goes on from VZRJ01007336.1 coordinate 137,578, forward strand.
GGAGATTTAAGGTTGGTTTTGAAAATAATTCCAAAGCTTACTTAGAGTTTAGTAATGTTTAGTTTAGATGTTCGGTAAAGCTTTTAAATATATATTTATTTTAAGGGGGATTGTCTATTAATAAATTAAATTAATTTTTTGAACAAAGGCTGGGCAGAAGTTCTTTTGCTGATTCAGGACTGTCTCATAAGGGAGGGAGGAGTGTAGCGATAAACTGAAGAAAAAAGACGTGTTGGATGACAAGGAACATGACTCGGGCAATGCTGAAAATAGAGTCATTGCAGAAGTAAAAAAATTCAGACAACTAAGAAGGTGGCTTTGCTGATGTTAAGTTCTTGAATCTACAACTAGATTTTTCTGGTTAAATGGTTATCTGCATAAGTTCATGACTGTGCAGCTCTGGCATGTGTACATGGGTAACAGGAATCCCAGAAAAAAGTCAAAGGAAAAAAAGGGAATTTTCTCATAAACACAGCCAACATGGGAACTTCATCATCTGACACTTCTATTGCTAACATGCCAGTGTGATGTTTGTAGCAGTGCACCTTAGATCATTAACTTAATGTATACAAAATATGTGTCGTATACATCATTTAACAAGATGTCATCTCAAAATGCCTTTGGGGGAACAGTCCAGTGTGGAGAGCAGGCAAGTGGATAGCAGGTTGATTAAAGATAAAGGAGTAATACTCTTAACTATTTTACATAACTAAGATAAGAAGAACAAGCAGCAGTGTTTGCCAAAATAGGTTGTACAAATAGGTGTGCATAGCTGTCCAGGTGTGAACGGGAAATGAAAAATCACCTTTGAATTTAAAAAGTAATTGTCTCCAGACAAAGCCACAAATGTTTTTTCTAGTTGTAGCCAAACCCTCAACTCAAAGGTAAATAAGGGGATCACCTACAAGAAAGGCAGTATTTGTGGTAGGCTCCTTGAAATAACAAATAATTAGTGTAAATGGTAGGGCACAAGAGAGGGAAAGCAGAGGTTGAGAGCTGAAGGCAGCTGGGTAGGTGGATGCTGTTCTGAACAATGAATCCCCTGCTCTCACAGTTGGAGGTTGGCTCTGACACTTAGAAGTTCTTAGCCATGTTTTGTAAACTCAGGTAAACACTTAGGGAAGAATCTGAGTAAGCTTAAGCTAAAATCTGATTTATTATAAGTCTTTTCTTTCCAACTGTGTATCTGAGAGTATAAATAGAAGTCTTTCTTAAAAGAATCCTCTGTGCTGTACCATTAAGCCTGTCTATATTGTAAGGCAAGGTAAATCTGAATAAGCCCTTTAAATCTATGTTACTGTATTTGTTATCTGTGCAGAGATAGAGCATGGATTATAACTCCAAATAAAGCTGTGAGCAGAACTTGGAACCTGGGAGAAATTTCCCTGCAAAGCTTCAAAGGGTTATTGCAGTATTGCCAAGTGCTGAACGTTTGGAAAGAGTTGCCTTCAGCAGATAACACCCCTCCTGTAAGGAGCAGATGGCCAAGAGATAGCCCGCAGCCCTGAGCAGATCCAAAAGTATCAGAGAGAGATGAGTTCTCTTGGATTTGCCTCTTAATTTTTTACTTCTTTCTGTGTGCAAGAATAATTTCTTTTTGCTTGTGCCAGTTCATATACGTGAATGGTAAGTGATCCTTTCCAAAACAGTAAATTGTTAACATTCTTTGTCTAATCAATCCTGCCTTTAAAGTCAAATATTGGAAAATCTTCCCTTCAAATTGTAGGCTGTGTGACTTTTAACTTAGCTAAGGTTCATTTGAGTTAAAAACATGGTTTAACAGTTCTGAAACTAATTTCCAGAAACATCACTAAAACATAGGAAGACACACTAAGACACATTGCCAGTTCCAGTTGAGAATGAGACATTTGGTTCTAACCCCTTTCCCTATCTTTGACACCAAATAAATAGAACAGAGTATCAGTAATGGTCACGTGCATTTCAGTCGTTCTGTGGCTAACATTACGGCATCACAAGTGGTTAACTTTACTCATGTTTATTCTGCTGGCAGCTTTTTCAGGCAACTGAAGGGCTTTTGAGTGGCATTTGTTTTCCAAAATGCTTTTAAAATTTGTAGAGGGTATTTTTTAAACTGCCATGTAAATGTACTCAGCTTTGACAGTCTGTTTAACTTTCAGAAGTAATGACATCTTTAGTATGGTTTAGCCCCTAATTCTCTTTTATATTTGACCTCTTGTATATACTGTATTTGACTTAGAAAGTAAAAGACTTCAGTTTAAAAACCTAACGTAATCTGGCTTTGATAAGCAGTACAAGGTTTAATGTAAATCATAGGAAATCTATCTCCAGGGGTTATTAAGAGCCAAATAAAATCAGTCTTAGTCCATCCATTAACTCCCATTGTCTTTGGATCAACCCCTTGCTCTTTCATCGTTCTCAAGTATTTTTGTATTCTTAATTCATGGTCCATCAGCTGTATTTACTCAGAATGTGCCAGAATATTTTGAAGCCTGGAAAGTCCCTTGGCTAGTGAATATTAATGGAATAATCTTTGTTTTAGCCATACTGAACTGTGGCACTGACATGTAATTACCTTAGTAAGTTGAGTATGATACAATTCTCAGCTACTATTTCTTCAATTTCTGTCTCCCATGCAGTTTGTCACTCTGTGTGTACAGCTCAATTAGTAGCAATTGTAAAAAAGTAGGACACTATAGGATTAATTCTTTGTATAGAATAAATGCTAGTTGAGTAAGGTGCAAAACATTGATCTTATACGTAATGGTGTACTTCATACTCAGTCTTACTGACTTTCACTTATTTGTAGTTGCACTACTATTTTTGATATTTGTGAAATAAAACATAGCATTACTGGGTAGAAGTCTTGACTAAGTTATGTGGTCTTCTAAGATTCAGATGAGAAAAAATATTCTTAACATATATAACCTATTCAGACGATAAACAAATAACAAAATATTTTTCTCAAATTCTCAGATTACCTCTGTTAGTACCAAAGGCTCTGGTTATGTAAACACTAAAACGTGTTTTAGTAAAATCCCTTAAGAAGAAGGGGGACTAAAAATCTTTCACATCCCACATCCTAGTGCTAAAAGCTGTGTTCTTTCTTTATGGGCCTATCAGTTCTCCTCCTAGCTTTTACTTTTTGCGTGGGAACAGCTTACTGGGTAGGAAGTCAGTAAGGTCACTGAGCAGCCAGCTCTTGGCTGTGTCCAAATACAGACAAGGGGCACATCCTATCCACCTTCCGTGGCTATTTGATAATGCTAAATATATAAATAAATAACCTGTGGCTGACCAGGCAAGGAAAAGATGCATTCACCAAGGCAGGAAAAGCACATTCTTTGCCTTTGTTTTATGAAAAGGTCTCTGTGGTCTCTCAAGGAGAGAGTTCACAGCTGAGGATCATAAAAGGAAGGAAGCACATGCAGAGGGTTTCCTCAGATTTTACTACTGCTTTAAGTTAGGCTGTGACTTTCCGTAAGCCTTTCCCTGCATTGTAGAGAACGACAATATTTATTGACTTAATATAGGATGAGATGGTAAGAACAGATGCATTCTAAAGGAGTAGAAGCACAAATTATCAATTAGCTTTATTGGGTGAGGTTCCACGGATTTTTGCTGAGGATTTCACTGAGCATGCCTGTTTTCAAGTGTATCTTTATACAGTAAGAAAAAACAGAAGTGTCCTCACAGAGAGAAGCAGATGTGATTTTTTTTTTCTCCCCTCCCAGTTTTCCACTGGGCTTTGTTGAGGCTTTAAACAAGTATTTTGAGAAAAACAGATTCCCCCACTTCACTGTAATGGAAAAGATGTTTCCTGTATGTTCCCCAGATAAAATGAAGTCTTTTTCTTGGATAGAAGTAAGATATCTCACTGCAGACAGAATTTTCTTGGCACAGCAAATTATGAAAATGGTTTTTATCATTTGTAGTTTGAAGAAACTGGAAGGACAATCTCTGCCTGGTGCCCTGTTAACTTCACTCTCTGATGGTTTGACCATCTCAATTTTTAGGTTAACTCCATTGGTTTCTATTATGCTTAAAAGAGTAGATCATGACTTGGTCTGACATAAATCTATTGACACAGGAACAAAGCACAGACCTTGTTTTGAAGAAGAAGTGAACAAAATGTTCAAAAAGCGTTTTACAAATTCACACAAAGTAGTGTTGCTAATTGGATTTCTAAAAGATCAAACAATCTGAAAATCCACTAAAATATTAGCTCAGTAGTATACCAGATTAAAAAGCCTGATGCTAAATTAATTACATTGAATTATTTTGAGAGCTATTAATCTGAAGAAGTGTTAGAAATGAAGAAGTGTTCAACTCAGCTACAGTGTCTGGCTCAGGAAAACCAAAGCATCAGAGTGGACAAAAGTGAGAACAGAACAAGGAATTATTTCACTTGTGTGTTCTGTTTTCTCTAAGCAGGATGGTAGTGGTCACTCTCAGGCACTGGTCCTGGGTAATTATTACCCAGGTAATTACCTGGGTAATACATGGTTTGATTTTCATGTTCTTAGTCCTTAGTAAAGAGTAGAAATGCAAAAAAAAAAGGTTGCATAAAATTACAGGGTAAACAGCTACCCAACCATTGCCAGATTTACATGGGAAACCTTAGTTGGCTTGTGAATCTATACCTCAGGTTTTTAAGCTAACAATAGGAAGGAAGAGAAATGTTGTGAAAGGAAAGCTATACTGAGAGACACAGCAAAAAAAAATGAGATTAATTTAAAATATTAATTTTCATTGTAATGGCAGTATAAGTAACTATGGTGAATGCTACGTATTTTTTCAAATTTAATGTCTTTCTAGCATAATGTTAAGTACTATCTCAATGTTGTAATATGAAGATTCTGTTTCATTACCTTTCTTCCTCGATAGTTAGTATTTTTGATATGAATCGTATGAGACAATGAGATGGCTTATGGAGACAGAGCTTTGAGTAAGGATAAAAAAATTAACTTCTGTATTCTGGCATTTAATATTGTTAATCATCTCAGTTTTGTAATTTTAGCAATAGATCATAAGTAGATCTGAGAATGAAAGCCAGATGGTCAGTGGGGGAACAAATAAATCCTTATGGGATCTTTTTTTTATGATGCAAGTTTTGTTCCAATGACTACACAGAGCGAGAATGACTAAAACAATAACTTCACCAATGAAATATAGACTGAGGTAATACTACTTCTTAAAAAACTCAACAAACCAACTACTTCATTCTCCAGCTAGCACAAGGCTGTAGTGCATCTTCTTCCCCCAAGCTGTCTACAAAGACTATCTGTAGACATTTGTCTTTGCCTTAACTCTTCCCCAAAGCCTACAATTATAACATAATTTCTTGGGCGTTTTTTCCACTCAAAAGTGCATCCTTTCTGTACCATAGTTGTCTGGCTTCAAGGCTGCTACGGTTACATTTATGGTCCTTACAAAGGGAAATTGTGGCTGACTTGTTACATTTGGTAGGGTGTTGTTTGTGTTTGAGAAAACACATAAGCAGGTGAGTTAAGCGTGAACTCCTTCTTTGCATTCCTTAAGCAAAGATTCACTCCAACCTGTTGGAGCAACTTACCTCCTTTGCAGTAAAGAAGATATTATTTTTAACCTGAACTCATAAACGTTGCAAAATTCCTAATTTCAAGGCTTCATATACTTATATACTTATCATACAACACTCCTTCAAACTTGAAAATATTCAGAAGACATGTCAGCAGCTTGTGCTGTTTCTGATGGAAGAAATGTGATTTTGACAAATACCTGAAGGTTTTGATAGGTGACTAGAACAAAGCCATGAACTCCTGTGTCTTTTCTGTCAAGAGTAGAAAGGCTGGTGCCGCTGAAAAACAGACCTATTTCCTGCCATATCTCAATTTTAAGTTAAGTAAAATTCATCATCTGGAAGAGCTTTGAGCTGCAGTGTTTTAAGGAGCAACAGAATTAGTGTTACCGTTGCCTCCTACTATTGGTATTCTAAGTGTCCATCTTTGTGGGCCTGAGCTATGAAAATAGAAAATTAAATAAATGTATCTTATTAATAATAATATCCTCCTAAGCCTATTTCTCTATAATACAGTTCAGTTTCAACTCCTTTTGTGCATGGCTCAGGGACCACCCAGGGGCTTGGAGAATACTTTCAGCACATCATTGCTGAAACTGTCACATGAAATCAACATAAAAGATACCAGAAAAAAAACCTGTAAAAATCAAAGCCAAAGTATACTATTAAACTACATCAATGTCTGATTGCAAGTTGAGGGAGAAAGGTTGTAAAGAATGGAAAATGTTGGTTGTTGTAATAGTCCCAGTTATACTGGTGGGACCCACTGAACTACATGACTTCGTGCTGATAAAATTTGGCAGTAGGATTTATCTGATTTTTACGCAGTTCCAGTAATTAGGAAAAGAAGGCTTTACATTAATTAGGTTTTCTTTCAGTCGTGCTTGCATGTTTTTAGTTTTCCATTGCATATAATACTTTTACAGAATCCACTATAATGAATTTAAAAATCAGTCCACAAATATAAAAACAAAAACCAAGCTAATGAAAAGCATTGGATAATAAAAGTTCCCATATCTTCAACAGTCCTCAAACACCTGTAAAAAATTGTTTTGTAACCTGCCCTGAAATGTGATGGAAATTAATTCTTATGAGTCCCTTGTGAAAATGTAAAATATCACAGTTTAAAACTTCACGTACAGATTGATAAAATGTATCTCAAACACATCTACCGCGTCCCACCAGGACTATTCCAACCTGATGCCCTCTGCATTCTAATGAAAAGAATGATTATCCTGGTCAGTGCTGTTCTTCAACTGTCGTAAAGCAAATGTGATTTGTTTAGTTACTAATCTAATGTGATTACATCTCAAAAGTGAAGATGTTTAGAAGTAAAGGCAATTAATACAGTGAAATATTTCCTTTCATTCTGCTCTATTTAGACTGGTCTATGCTTACATATATTACAAAGGAGCAGGGTTTAAAATGTGTTCATTTTTCTCTACTTGGGAAAAGAGAAAAGGGACTCTCAACCAAGAAAAAGAAAGGTATGTAGGGGAGGCAAAAAGATCACTATTTTCCTTGTATAGAGTGACAGTCTTAGAACTAAGAACGTATTTTTAAGTAGATGTCCTCTGTAGCATTTCTTTCCCACTTGGTGCTTAATAACCAGCTTGGCTCCTCTTTTCAGAATACTGCTGCATATGTAGAAGCCAGCTCATCTGTATTTTGAGGATGAAGGGTCAGTTTAAACTTCACAACCCATTAACGGCATGTTTAATGAAGTTCAAACATTCAGTCTTTAAGCCCTCTCTGCAAAGGCAATGTAATCAGTCAGACTTTATTTCACATCTTTCCTCTTTGATGACACAGACTTAATCTAGAGCTGATTTGATCAGCATTTGCTGATTTGTAAAACTAGGAATTCCCCTTCTACAGATCTGTGACTCTTTGTGATGTTCTTACCTCCTTGTTTCCAGACTTGCTGCAATGCTAAGAACAGACATCCTGCTGTTCAACTGGAGTCTTAGCATTGTCTATTTGAAGATAATCCCTAGACCACCAGCATCTTTTCAGCATCTGTGAACATAAAGGTTATGACAGTTGCCCCTTCTGACTGTAATCTTGGGTTTTACAAGAATTCTACTAAAAGATTTTCAAGCGGTGATTATCTCTTCCTGCTTTGTGTGGTATTGCTAAGAAAAAAAATATTAGGAGTTTTAGAAGCAATACATTCTGCTGTGTTTTAAGACCTTCAATTTGCAACTAAATTATGTACTTAGCTTTACACACTTGACTTCTTCAGACTATTTAACAGCTTACACTGCAGCACATGTTTAAGTGTTTGCAGGATCAAGATTCACATCCTCTCTGCACCATTAAATGTTTTGCAATTGAAGAGTGGCTAGATTCCCCAAGGGTTTGTCTTTTATATATAAAGGGAGAACATCCATGGCTTGCATCTGGGATTTATCATCTTGTTTGAGTGATCTAATCTCCTTAGTGTGTATGTGTGTACTCATGCACTTACATATGCAGACATGGTAACGACAAGAATAAGCTTGCTGGAGAAAAAAAAAAAAAAGGCAAGGAAAGGAATTGCCAAATATTCCTTAGAACATTTCCCCCCATTTTGTGGAAATTTGAAAACATTTTGGTTTCTGTCCAGCTCTACAAACTATCCTCTGCTTTCCTGTATTCTGTTCTACCTAGCAAAGCTATGGGCAATTTTCAATATTCCAGACCATTGACTAGCATTTAGTTTACAAACTAGAAAACAGTTAAACCCACCAAATATTCCTTTTCCTTTTTTCCTCTCATCTTAAATTCTGTCTCTACTTCTCTGTGCCTCCATTCAGTGCTGGTCTGAAGGAGTTCATCATAACTTACATGTGTGTGTGTATATATATAAATTCATATAAAGAATATACTTGTTTGTGTCTGTGTAAATGCATATACATGTATATCTTTCAAGTAAAAAACATACCTAATGCTATTGGTGCATATAAGAGGTTTATTGTTTTGTTGTATGGTTTAACTGTAAATCTGCCTAAAGCAACTATGCACAATTTTTACTGCATGATTCCATGCAGTTTTGTGTTCAGTGTAAGTCACATTATGGACAATAAGTTTTAATATATATGGGGTGGTTTTTTGCATTCATGACCTGATACTATCAACTCTCTGCAAAGATTTTTAAATTCTTCCATAAGAAAATTCCTGGGTTTTTTTTAATTTGTATAGCCTTTAACAATCACCAAAAAGTTTACATGGATAGCTCTGGAAAGTATTTTACAGTCTTATCACAGAACAGAGGTAGGACCATGGATGCAGTCCAATCTTCCTCTCCCTGTACATGGCAGGGGGGTTAGAACTAGATGATCTGTAAGGTCACTTCCAGGCCAGGCCATTCTACAATTCTATAATTTTAAGATTAAAACCTACTGACATCCTTCTTTGGAACATGAAGACCAGCCTGATTAAGTACCTTGTCTGGGAGACTCCATTTCAGGACTGATTAATTCAAATGTGTTTATGCCATTTACATATAGATGTAATGTTAGATTGGTAGAAGCCCTAGGCATAAGTTAAAACCTGTCCTCTCTTCCTCTTAACCACTGCAGACATCCTACACGGTGCTATCTAATTGTTTCTGAGATAATTCTCTTCTTCCCTGTGTCTTGTAACTTGTTACCTTTCTTCTAAATGCAACCTCAGCTTTTGAACATAGATAAAACATGATTGTGGTTTGTCACTGCACTGGCACTTGGCAAAGTCAAGAGGGAAATCTATTGACCCCTGCTCAACTGTACAGCTGGGCAGCTTGGGAGCTTTGAATATAAGAACTGTAGACAGCAAATCATCACAGATGGAAGACGTGTAGTGTCACTTTATCTTCTCCATGCCAACACCTTCTTTGGATTCTGGAAATTATCTTCTCCACGCCAACACCTCCTTTAGAATTTGGAAACTCATGTATGTGCCATATGAGTTTGAAATACTCAGCTGTACACACAGACACTACATTCTTCTTTCCCCCCTCTTTGATGTGCATATGAGAAGTTTAAACCCTAATGCACAGCACTTTCCACAGAACATAAGCATCACATTAAATTACACCGTAGTGAAGGAGGCATTTCTGCATAGTATGTTTCTTTCCTCCTCATTCAACAACAGAAACTGTATCGGCGTCTATGACTAATGCACTAGAAAGCTTAAAATACTCTTCTAAAACTTGAAGTATACAGTTATGTTTCCACTTATGAGAATCAAGAACTATTTTATTTTCCTTGAGGAGAATAACTCTTATAATCTTTATAGTGGTAGAATAGCTGTTCTGTTCATCCATTATGGGATCTGAGAGATCATGATAAATGTAACTCCATGTATTTTCGTGATAGCACTTGTTTAAGTCTCCGCCTTAAGCTGTATTTTTTCTGTCAAGGTTAGCTCACATGTTACTAATTATATTTTTTAATAAAGTTACATTTTTAACTGTGTCATCAATCAGTTCTGAGAAATTTAATTTTCTGTAAGAATGGCTTTAGGAAAATGGTACCATCTATAGAGCAGCCATTAGCATATGTAAATGGAAAAACATGGAAAAGAGGATGAGACCTGTCTGTGGGCTCTGAAATGATCAATCTCTGAGACAAGATGAAAGAACAGCTCTCCTGTGGGAGACAATGACTTACTTCTTCATGGTAGTTATTTAATGTCAATGTACTTTATTCAGATAATAAATAAGAGGAGTTCCCCCGAGCCTGATTGCTTGTATAATGTGTTCTCATATATAATTATAAAGAGAATGAAAAGCGAAGCTGGTGTGTGAGGCAGCAAACTAACTTTACCACCCACCAGTTCTTCCCATGTCACTGGCTGCTCACCTGGGAAATTGGCAATGCATCTGTAGCTGACACAGAGCTTTTTATCTCCAGGCTGTATCTGTGACACATCTGTGAATTTCATTTCTCTAACAAAACAGTTTTAAAAACCTCAAACCATCAATTTTTTTCTTACAGAAGATATTACTATTACATACTATAAAGGGTGCAATAACCCCTAATTCGGGAAAGTAAAAGAACCTTTAAGGACTGACCCTACAGGAGAATTAACTACAAATTAGATAGCCACCACTACCTTCCACCAGATTTCAAGTGGGATTAATTCTGCTTTAAGATAAGAAAACAATAATCTTAACATTCCAAATCTGAAAGCCACATGGTACCAGATGTTTAAGACATACAAAAATAAACAAGATGCTAAAACCCCCAGAAGCTGTTTGACTTCCAGTGAAGGGCTAGGTATTTATATTTAGCTAGAGATTCATAATTTTAAGAGTCTGTCCCACAGTCCCCAGTGTGTGAAAGCCAGTATAAAGCCAGTGCATCATTTAAGTCCTATTAAGTCATTCGTCTGTAACTCTAATGATACAAAAGCCTCATGCTGACTTTTGCAGAAATGACTCATGCTGCATTCCTTTCCTTTCTACACTACCAAGTTATGCAGGTACACATTGAATATGCAAAAAAGGGGTTTGAAAACTCAGGCAGGGGGAAAACAGCAAATAGCATACAACATCTAAATCTAAAAGATGTAAATATAGGAATGTTTTCCTAACTTCTCTCTTCTTTGGCAAACATGCATGAGAAGAATAAGTTATGACTAAGAAAAAGGTCATTTGCAAATTTGAAGCCATCACTGTTTTCAAGCAATCACCTCTCCCTAGTGAAAACTGGGCAAATTGGCAAAAGTGTTTTGATGTACCATCCTAGTAACTTTCTAGGGATTTAGGATGCTAGCAAAAATACTCTGTCTCCCTTAGAAAAGAGTTATAACTGACATGGCATTTGTTTTGTGGAATTCAAGGCCAAATACTAAAATTTTATTGTTTGGGGGCTCATTGGGGTGGAGTTAATTTTCTTCACAGCAGCCCATACGGAGCTGTGTTTTAGATTTGTGACCAAAACGGTGTTGTTGGCACATCAGTGTTTTGTCTATGGATGAACAGCACTTGCACAGTGTCAAGGTTCTCCCTCAAGCTACCCCAGCAAAGGCCAGTAGGCTGGGGGTGGTCAAGAGGTTGTGAGGGGACACAGCTGGGACAGCTCACCCCAGCTGGACAGAGGGTCCATATGATGCCATGTGCAGCAATAAATCTTGGTGGGAGTTTTTCCAAAGTAGCCTTTGCTCAGAGACTGGGCATCAGTCAGCTGGTGGTGAGTGACTGCTTTTCTTCACTTGGTTTTTTCCCTCTCTTCGCCCTTCTATTAATCTCTTTGTATCTCTACTCTCAAATTTTCTTACTTTTGTTCTTCTGACTCTTTCCCCCATCCTACCGGCGAAGGGCTTAGCTGCCAGCTGCAGTCAACCCACCACACTTATCTGAAAGAGTGCTGTACTTCTAGCTTCACTGTTTCATTGTTTGAGAACCTCAGCCTCAGAAGAAATCACAATGAAGCTGTTGGCAATCACAGACTTGGTAGACCTGGTCCCTAAGCAGCCTGCCTGACAAAGAACCAGATTATTGCTTCACTGAAATTTCACAGGAATTAAGGTATTTTTCATCAGGGAAAACTGTTTTGTTGGAAGTTTTGCCAACCTGTTCTAATTTGGACTAGATTTTTCTTGTTCCATGTATTCACAGACCTCCTGGTAGGAAAAGGAAGGAGTTGAAAACAGGCACAGTTGGGGACCTAATTACAGCATAATTACAGACCTGTCCATGTTGATATTCTGGGGAGCCTTAGAATGAATACAGCATAGTTATCTCTACCTCACCGGACTTTTATGTCAGTGGACTTTTATGTCATTCCCTCACAATATTTTATCTGGCTTTATGGCCAATAAAATTCTGAGCCTACTACCATCCCACCCACACCAGATAAGGAGCATGCAGTGATGTCCTGTGGTCTGACTTTTCCCCTTCCACACATTTCCGGATATGAAAGGCAATAACAATTCTAACAAAGAAGACACTGCATATTATGCATCTCCCAATGAATCATATACATCAACAAGTAATGAAGCTCTTTTTCAAACAGAAATGTGCATGAGAATTGCATTCATTACTAATGAATATGACAACAGATGCATGTTTAAGATGACCGAGTGGAATTAAAATATGTATATCCAAAGGTGAGGTCAGGAATAAAACAAAAATATTTCATAGACAGAGAAGTATATAGCTATCTATGAACAAAGGTACAAATCAGGTCTCCATAAAGATTTCTCTTTTTTTAACACAGAACTCAAAATCAGAGAGAAGGTTTGTCTGAGTAGAGACTACAGACAACTTTACAGTTGTTTCTAGGCCTTCATCTATTTCCAGTTTCACTGCTAAGCCTTTTTTTTGTTTGTTTGTTTTGCATGTATAAGAAAGATGAAGATGTATTTTCTACAACTTTGCCTTTTCTTACATCTATGTGTTTGCGTACTTGTGCCTCATATATATAGGTAAAAGATATTCTTAGACTCGTATAGCAGATAAAGGACTTGCCCATTGATATTTCTAAAGTTATATTTGCTGCAAAATTTAAATTAAGTTTATCATGTCCTTGAATGGCACACCAGAAGAACTGATTTCTTTTTTAAGGGACCCCATAAAACGAAGAGGCAAAGATCACTACAATGCATAGAATCCATTTACAAGGGCATCAGAGGCTACACAAAATTTTCTCCCCAGTAAATTCGGTTGCTGCTGGTATTGTCATAAAGACAAGCAGTGACTAGGAGATGCACTTCCTTCTGAGTAATAAGAGCTGAATGGCAAGATAAGCTGTGAAGTAATGCATTGCTTCATTCAGCAAGCAGGTTTGCCCATTTTTGAGCCCTGAGTTACAATCCTCCATCAGCACACGGTTTTTCATCAGTACTGGAAGTAAACTGCATTTTGTACTCTCATGGCCAAAAAAAGAGATGATCAGGAAAAAGGGTACCCTGGAGCAACATTCTGCATTTGAATTGGTCAAGAAAACATGCCAGTTCCAAAGCCATCATTACTGTCTAAAGATCATAATTAAAGTTGTTTTTTAAATTGCATCCTTCACAAAAAGCTACTTGTGCTCCAAATTCTCTCAGCATTTTTCATGCTTCCTGCATTTCTACTTAGTCCTTTTTAGAAGGAACTTTTGAGATATGTGAAAAGTTGTCAGAGAACGTGATTTTACTTTTTTTAAGAACAAGTTTCTCAACTAGTTAAATATTGACATCTAAGTAAAAGAATGCTATAATATGTAAGGAATGGTTTTCACCTCTACCAAGTATTCAGAATTTTATTAAAGTCAATTCCTGTCGCTGTCGAGACGAACAAACTCACAAGGAGTCGGGGAAGGAGAATAGAAAAGAAGAAAAAGTTTATTTTAAGGCACACAAACATCCTTTTATAGGCTTTAAGAATGTTATGATTTGCATCACCTGTTAATTGGCTATTGAATCAATACAATACACCCATTGGCTACATTAACTACAACATTCTATTATTAGTTACCCATAGCATCAGTATCAAAACAACAAGGCAAAAACACCAGGTGCAAGGTTGCTGTTAAATTCTTTCCCTATGTTTACAGTTCTAGCTCTTGTTTCTCACGGGTAGAAGCGTACTGTACTAAGATCTATTTCAGAGCTAGTAAGGCTGGTAGGCCTGCTATGCTTCTCCACAAATTCCAATTAGAGTAATTACAGTTTTGCTTTCTAGGAAAAGGAAATCACTATATGAGGTAACTTCCATGTCCAGTCGTTGGCTTTCACATAGATCAAGTTTAGAAAGTCACACAGAATTAAAGTGATTCCTATACATATAATAAAAGAAGTCTTGTCTGAGAAACTTTTAAAAACTTGTCTTTATGCTGACTCATAGGATTAAAAAAATTGTCTTGCATATTTCATGCAAGATTTTTATTTCGTGTGATTTTTAGTCTGCAAGATTCTTTCAAATATCCTGTTTTTTAAATGACAGTAATACTTTACTCTGTAATTGTTTATAGTGAAATAATCTAAATACCAAGGTGTGTGTGTGAAACATATTGATACTCCTCCAGGTTTGTGGCAGCTCTTAAAGAGCCTGAGGATCCTCCAGGAGATAGTGTATACAAGCAAGAAATAAAGATTTCACTGTAGGATTTTGCTGCAGCTCTGTACATAGGATTTACATGAATTGAAAAGTTTGTAATCAAAATGCTTTTTCTTACATTTTTGTAGAATTCTGGCCTAAAGAACTCTATCTACTTGAGAAAACATAACACAATTGTTCTCAAGATATTTTGTTTCCAACTACTTCTAGAGACAACTAACCTTTCTGACTGAAAGGTTTTCTTACCTCCCACATTTTTAACAGAAAAATATACACAAGAGGCAAATGTTTTAAAAGGAGGAAAATGGTATCTTACCAACAACAAAAATGTAGCTTTTATTTCGTTAATGTACTGCTATAAGAAATGGCAGATATCCAGATTTTTGGTTTCTATTGTTTTGTTATGTTTTGTGGAGTGTATACTGGAGAAACCTGTGATAGAGCTTTTAAAGAAATAAACAGATGTTTTTATTTTCTAATGTAAATGAGTCTCAGTGGCTTACAGCTATCTCATCTAAGATTTCTTGAATGTTTATTCAGTAAGCTTTTATGGAACTCTTTTTACTGAAAACTGCCTCTACAGCTAGCACTGAAATAACAACGAGCACGCACACACGCGTGCAGCTCTCCCAGTACTGTGGAGTTACAGCGTGGGACATCTCCAGGCACATCCACAGTGCCAAGCGGTTGTGCTGCAGAGTGTGAGGTAACACACAGCCAAGGTCAGAAAGCACGTCTTTCTACTGAACTGCTGACAAAACATGCCGTTCCCAAGCAGCTGAGAAATGTTTTTCTACGCGGTTTTGATGATATCTATTAATCCCTTGACCCCTCTAGAGCCCATGGATTACAGTTACAAAAACTTCATGAGAAGGTAAAACAATATATTCTATGTGCCTGTATTAGTGAAAACCCATAAAACCTACCTACAGATTTATGATCAGCTTATTTAAAAACAAGAACTTTGCAGGTATATTCTAGCACCTCATTTTCTTTCATGAGGATCTGCTTAGACAGTTATTGCTATTCTTCAAAATTTACAAAAAATCAAATTTATACACATTGTTAAAACTAAAATGAACTTACTCTTTTAAGTGTAAGCTCACAGTAAACCGTAAGCAATTCCTTGTGTTCATTGAAAGATGTGGTTTTTTCCATGGAATGAGACACAAGGTCTCATACATGAAGCTTGATTATTGCATTCACACATGTTTTTCACAATTTTAAGTCACTAATATGCCCTATTAGTCTGGTAATATGTTGTTAAATACATTTTTTTTTTACTTAGATAAATTTCCACAGATTGGAAAAGTAGTCTTAATATTTACTTTATGGAGAATAAATCCAAAGTGAAATCACAGCTGAAAGAAAAAGACTCTGGATCAACAGGTTTAAAGCTTTCGTTCCAGTAGGCAGTGGAATTGCAGTGTTTGACATTTTGAATATTTTTGTAGAAACCTGAAGATTTTTTGTAGAACATTAGTAAGATTGCTTTGCATCAACTGAAAATGCTTCACTCCAGCTACTGTAAGGCCCAGAAATAAATGTAGAAAGTACTGAAGATGCTGAGTTTTCAAAATCTAACAAATAAAGCCAGTTGAATCATTTGGAATGAACTCTCTTTGGTAAAAGGAAGATTAGGTTAGGGAACATCTAAACAAACTGGACATAAATTTTTGGGACTGTGTGGAAAGCAGCCAGACGTGCTGAGGGAACTGGCCAATGCCTCAATTATCTTTGAAATGTCATGGCCATCAGGGGAGATTCCTGAGGCTGAGAAGAACTCAAATGTCTCCCGTGTCTCAAGAAGTACAGAAAGGAGGATCCAGAAACTGTGGGCTGGTCAGCCTCATCTTGAACCTCGGGAAAGTGGTGAAGCCAACCATCCTAGTAACCATTTCCAAACACAGTAAGAACAAGAAGGCTCCTGGACAAGCAGCAAGGATTTATGAAGGGGAAATTATCCCTGACCAACCTAGTGTCTTTGCACAGCAAAATGACTAGTTGAGCAAAGGGAAAGCAACTCAAAGGGAATCTCAACTTTAGCAAGGCTTTCAACACTGTTTCCTTTTACCTTTTCAGAGATAAGATGATGAAGTATAAGTTAGATAAACAGATTATGATGTAGATTTAAAATTGTCTGGACTGCTGGGCTCAAAGGGCTGTGATCAGTGGCCCAAAGTCCAGCTGGAGGGCAGTGATTAGTGGTGTATTCCAAGGGGTCCATACTGGGGCCAGCACTGTTGAATACCTTCATTGATGACCTGGATGATGGGACAGAGTCCAGTGTTACCAGCTTTGCCATTGGGAAGAGCTCTGGATGGACCGGATCTTGTGCTGCTATTCTGAGGGACCTCAACAGGCTGGAAAAAAGGGGTAAATGGAACTCTCATGTTCAACAAAGAGAAATGCAAAAGTCCTGTCTCTAGGAAGAATAATCCCATGAGGGGACGGAGTGGGGACAAAGTGCTGAAAAGCAGCTTTGCAAAAAGGCTACGGAAGGCCCTGGTGGACAAAAAGCTGGACATGAGCCGGCGATGTGCCCTTGTGACAGAAGCAGTCAACAGCCCATGGGGTGCATTAGGCAAAGCGTCACCTGCAGGCTGGGGGAGGTGATCCTTCTCCACTCTTCAGCACTTGGTGAGACAAATCTGGAGTGCTGGGTCCAGTTCTGTGCTCACTGGTACCACAGAGGCATGGGCATAATGGATTCAGTCCAGTCAAAACAGGACAGGAAGATTATTAAGGTGTTGGTGTATCTGACATTAGGAGAGTTTGAGAGAGCTGGGACAGTTCAATCTGGAGAAGGGAAGGCTCAGGGTAATCTCCAGATATAGGGTTACCTGACGGACTTGGAGTGAAGAAGACAGAACCAGACCCTCATCAGTGGTGCTCATCTAAAGGACAAGAAGTAACAGGCAAAAATTGGAATTCAGTAAGCTGACAGTGGTCAAACACTGAAACAGCACTGAAGGAGTTATTTCTTTCCTTTGCTCAGCGTGATCACTTTGGAAGTCTTTTAGACTTTGGTTTCTGCAGAGGCATTTAACTGAGCATTAGCCCCTTCCAACCCAAGGATCTGGGAATCTTTCCAGAGTGAACAACCTTTGACTGCATACATAACAGATACAACATTATTGATTTTGGGTGCTTGAAGAAATATTCAATGGTTTTTATGGACACTAAGTATGAAATAAGGACATTGCTTCATCTGGCACCTCAAATACATTTGAGTTCCTTTTGGTTATGACTTACTTGCAGTATTAGGAACATGTCTGTTTTAGTGCTTGCAGAGTGGCATCCTTTCTTTAGAAAAGAGTTCTCCTTTCTCAAAAATTATGTAGAAAAGCTGTTAAATGGGACATTTTCAGGATCCAAATTCCAGTGGTAGTTCTGTAGAACAAGATTTTTCTTGGTAGCTTTTCTCACACAAACTGAGGCAATTAAAGCTCCAGCCCTTCATTGAATGACAAATTTCCTTTTGTCTCTTGTGAAGTATGGACATGTCTAAGAGCATTTTCTGGCTGCTGTAGGGTTTGCCTTGATGCAGCAGTTTGGATTTCGATAATAAAGTAGTGTTCACTGCAGCTTAGGTTCACTCAGAGTGAACCTAACAAAGCAATGACTATAAAATTGACCCTGTCTAGTCTGGATCTAATTTGAGAGTAAACGTCAGACTACATTGTCAATTAAAGGAAGAAGGAAACTCAGAGCCCACCGAGTTACTCACATTCCCAGATGCTGAATGTCAACAGGCAAAATTAGTTTTAGGAGCTTAAGGCACTTTCTTTCTTGGTTATGCCTTTGTCTTTGTTAGTGACATATGAGCAGTAGCAGAAGTAACACTCAGAGCTTTTAACATAGCTTTTCACAAAGGCATTTTTGTATTGTTTTCTTCAAAGGTTTTTTAAAATGAGTGTCAAAAGCCCAAAGGTTTGACAATGCAGGAGTACAAGCAACTTTGTTCAAAGAGATTAAGCCAAAGTACTTGACCAAATGAGTTAAAAATATTCGTTTGCACCCTATTATACCCTATCCTAGGAAAAAAGCACATTGCAGATTAAAGTACACAAGACATAGTTTTACATCAGTATACTACTGTGTGTATTCAAAAGTTTATACTCCTTCACAGTCTGAATTTTGTCATACTTATACCAATCAGATAACCATTTGGATGTGCAACTAATACTTTCTCAAACATAAAAAGTGAAAATGGCCAAGAACTTGCTTATGCCAGAGCTGGTAGCAGCATTGAAAACTGTGAAAATTATGGCTCTTTTCGCTGTTCATCTCAATTTCCCCTTCTGTTGATGTTGATACAATTAAAGTTGAGTGCTGTCACTAAAAGAAGTTTAATCCTTTTGCGGCATTGCAGTCATATGGTAAATTTTTATAGCTATAACTACTCCTGCTTTATCTGTTTTCCCAGCAGGGCATGGCTGAGATATAACAATATTGCACAGCAGGGCTGTCTCTTTTCACAAAACATTTCATTGAGGCTTTTGAGCTATCTCCTACTAATCAGATTTCTCACTGAGGTGCCCACCCACCCAAATCATGTGTGGTCAGTGGAGATGGCAGGTTACCACTTTCCAAACAGTTTAATGCATATCTACCCATTTATGTTTGCTCAAGAAAAACCAGCAGGGTGGCTTCATAGGGTGGGATTATTGCCTCTGCATCCTGATGTTCTTACTTGCAGATTTAATTCCTGCTTGTGCAGTGAGTTGGTAATTGTAATCTGAGATAGTACATTTGATCTTGCTGCTCCTGGCAATGGAATCCCATTGAGCCACCTATTCCAAAACCATGTGCAGAGGTTTCTTATAAACCTAAATGTTGCCTGACATAAAATAGCCTATCTAACTGTAGAGCAACAGCTGGCAAGCTGAGGATATATTCATTCGCACCCTTCTGCACTGCCTCAAGCACAAAGTGCTGTACGTAAAAGAATTGGAAAATGACATTAAAAATATTATTTGTAGAGGTGGTACTTGTTTCCACAGCTGTTTTCAGTCCTCTTTTCTTGTTCATAGCATCTTGCACTTTCCTTTTTGTTCTAGTTCCTCCAGTAGTACCCATGATGAAATTTTAAAACTTTCATAAACAATGTTTGTTGCAGAATTTTCCATGTAGAACTGTAATTTGCTTTATAACTGTTCCAATACAGATCATTACTTACTTCTTCAGCATACTATCAGACAGCTTTCTTATCAGAAGTGTTAAGAAATTAAACCAAAAGCAGATGAAAAATGAATAGCAGATAACTTGGATAGGTTCAGAAATATCAATTATTTTGTTGTCTCTTTATGTCTTGCACAGTACAAGGCAGTGCAGAATTCAGTCTCATCTCTGTATTTAATTGTAATTATTTTTGATATCTGTGTTCCAACTTTATCATTAAAGACTTAGTTCTGCAATTGCTTCTGAACAGAATTCCCATTTCAGTCCCTGAGCATGCATTCATATTCACAGAAGGGGGGAAAAAAAGCCTGTTGAAATATGATTGCCAATACAGCTGTAAACAATGAGTTGCTAAAAGAGTCATACAAAAGAAGGCACTTAGCCTACAGGTTTTCATCTGATGACAGGTTCCTGTAATACAATAAGAATCATATATTTTGCTTGCTTGCTTGCTTTTTATTTTTTCCAGTCTATAAGGTCCAATTACATTTATCTCCACTCTATGTCTTAATGTGGGATTTGCAGGACATTACAGGCACAGCTCACAGGCATTCCTTAGCACATTATCTCATGGAGAGAGAGTTTGCTTTGTTTGTGATTAAATGAGTATATTAAATTTTTCAATGTGACTATCCTGGCGCAGAGTCTCTGACTATTCAGAGTGGAAGAGTGACTAAACAGAGCAGTCAAAAACTAGAAGAAGGTGTTGATGGGACACTGTTTTAGAAACTTCAGAACTGCACTAAACGTTTTAACTGCCACAAGCAGCCCTGGAGCCCTGATGCAAGAAACATTGAAACTGCATGGAGAACAAATCTATCATCTACACACTGGTAATACACACTGGTATGCCTGAGCTCCTTCTCCAGCCTAACAGTCCCAGCTCTCAGCCTCTTCTCATATCAAGGATACTCCAGTCCCTTAATCATCTTCATGGCCCTTCAGTGGACTTGCTCCAGTGTGTCCATGCCTCTCCTGTATGGAGGAGCTCATAAGTGGACACTGGGTTGTTATATCACTAATAATTAGAAGGCAGATAGGAAGGAAAATATAACAGAAGCTCCAAAGCAACTTTTCAAAATGATCACATGTGACCACCAATATGAATATACCAGAGCTGTGGTTTCAAGGGCTGAAAAACTTACACACAAATGACTCTTAGAAAAAGTGAAACAAGTGGGGATTCTTTTTAGGAGAAACCAGTGCAAACCAGAAATCTACATTGTGTATTTTGGATCATCTTTGCAATAGAAATGTTTAGAAATTATATTATACTGTTGTGGTACCGCAAAAAAGATATTTTAATCTTTTTACTCAGTATTTTCCCTTTGTCATAGGCAGTGGTTGAGGGGGCGAAGACTATAGCTAACTTACTGTACTCTAGTAAGCAAAACCTGAGAGAGGAATAAAATAGACTTTTTGAACTAGTTAATGAGTATGCTGAAAGCATATGTCTTTTCATTCTGTTCTTAATTTTTCAAAAAGATGCTAATTTATTTTGATGTGACAGAATGAATGAATAGGAAAAACACAACACTATTGCACTGGCAAAAAGAAACCCCAAATCTCAAGAGGAACTGGAAATGAGAAATTTTCATGTTCTTCCATAAAGAGAGTCACTCTTTCCAAATTCCTAAAGCCCATGTTGAAAAGCATAAAGTAATACATTCAATTTCCTGGCTTTCGGTAGTTGCTTGTAATAGACCATCACGGGACATATTTCCTGCTCATGTAAATGCTGAGCTTCTGGAATAAATAAAAAATATTTTGTCTTCCCTTCCAGGACGATTTTCAAAGGATACTATTGAGAGATGCTGTCAAATTTTTATGTTTGTTTTCCCAGAATTTGAAAATGAAACTCTTTATAACTGCATATATCAGGGGAGGAAAATTAATGAATACCAAGGTTGTTTTCCTTCTCTTGCTTACGAAGTAAGATTGAATCTTCCATAGTCCAGAAGATTTCTAGCTTTCCCCTAAATGCTCTGTTCAGCATCAAGGCAAATGCCAAATTAAGCTATCAGAGATGAAAAACAACCATGCCTTATCTAAAGCTTTCCTTCAGAGGATTCAAAAACCTCCAGTAAACATTAATGAATTTAAGTAATTCTCTGCAAAGGAGATAGTCAGAATTTTCAAAAGTCTGTAAGTGCCAGGAAATCCATTAACCCTCTGTTATCAAAGAGCATCCCAGAGTAAGCCAATGAAAAATTGAGTATGTTAGAAGAAAGTCAGTCACAGATTATACAGACCCTTACTGTCAAAAGAGTGTAACTTGAGAAAGAGCTGATGTATGCATTTAGTTTCTTTCCTTTTAGGTGCTGATTAAATGCTCATTAGTGTTGATAAGAATTCTCTTATTCATTTTCAAGGGACTTGACTCCCATACACAGAAAGATTTCTGAAATCTGGTCTGACAATTATGAAAAAAACATCTGAAATGGTGGCATTTTTTGAATTGAGAACTGAATTCTCACCCTTGGTCATGTACAGTGGAGTAGTAACTGAGGTAGAAGCATTCAAAAATTTTGAGATCCCTGGGTCATGTGCCAAGATTCTGATGAACTCTAATCTTAACAGCATGATCAGATACTGATTAAGAGAAACTAAAGGATCAAACACCCATCAAATCTCATTGTTTGTATAAAATCAATAAACATCTTTTTAGCCTGGAAACTGAACTAAGTCTCAAGTCTTAAAACTTATTGTTCTTACTCCACGCTTCCTTGGTGGGTGGATGTTTAAATTCAGCATCTGAAATCTTTTGGCATAGCATAAATAACCTCTCTAGTGAGCTGTCATTAGACATATTGGTTTTACTCCCCCTCTGTACCTGGTTGGTATAAAATAACACCATCAATCTTGTAAAAGGGATGCCTTGTTTTACTCCTCCAGCCCAGTAACCACTGCTGTCTCTCTATGAGTCATGAATACTCCTAGCACAGCAGGAACACATTAATGATTTATTTTTTCTGGGGAATACCCTTATTACAAATGATTTTGTTACCTTGCTGGGTACTCTCACTGCAGGACATTGTTGCTAATAGATCCCCTTGAGCATTTGCAGCCTACATTCCTCATTTAACTGGATCCCAAGTGCTGTGCATGTTAAATACCTCATCTATTATCTCTTTAGGCCTGAGATTTCTGTCACAGTATCTTTTGTTGACTAGGCAGTTTCTTGCAGAAGTAAAAACAGTGCAAGGTTTTTCTACAATTAATAGGAGAAGTTGCTAGTTGTAGTAATCTCAGTTGCATGCATCAGTTCCAGTACCCCTTATCTCTGCCACTCTCTATGACTTTTCAGTTTTCTGAAATACTGGATCACTTCAGACCCTCCTGTTATTTTCTTTTACATCTCTCAAATCGTGACAAAAGAAATTTGGGCACATTAACATTCAGATGAGTTTTACCATAGACTGCTGTAGGGAATGGAGTGAGTGCCAGCACTGAGTGCTTTTAAAAATTCCTAATTTTTTTGCCTTCTGCAAAATTTTCTTAATAGATCCCTACTAAAAGACAAATTAAGTCCTTAATTAGCTGAAGTAAACATTTCAGAGGTAAAAGAACATAGAAATGTTCTGGACAGATGGTAGGTCTGTGTGGTATTGAAAGATTAAAAAACAGTAAATTGTCATTTGGGTTGGAAATGAAGAATGGTTCTGTGTTGTAAGAGAGGTTGGTGCCTGCCTAGTGAACTTGGAGGTTGTTGGTAATGTAGCAGGTGTGCAGAGAGGATGCAGCTGGTGGCAAAATGGTATTTATCATGTATATGGAGCAAGTATATGGAGCATGCAAGCCTCTCAGATTATATCTCACATGGATTGCAAACCTTGAGCAACCTGGTGTAATGGAAGGTGCCCCTGCCCATGGCAGGGGTGTTGGAATCTTCAAGGTCCCTTCCAACCCAACCCATTCTATGATTCTATAATTCTGTAATTCTTCAGGACAGTAATGTTGTGAAAGGCCTATGCTTCATGTCATCATCCTTTAATAAATAGATACAGAAATATTTTATTTTTTGAGATGCTTGGGGACTTACTTTATAATTTTTCCCAGGACATTTTTTAATTGTCCATTTTCTTCCATTCTTTTGCACATACTCCTTTATAACTGTAATTGTAGATGATGCTTGTGTGTATCATAAGCATTATTCAGACATGATTATTCAGACATGAAGAGCCAAGTTCTACTAACTTTTAACATACATTCTTCCAAAACAAGACCTTAATAAATCTAAGTAGAAGTGTTGGAGCATGACTCTATATTGCTGTGTATGTGCAAAGCCTTCCACATTTTCTTCCTCTTTACAAAGAATCAGAAAATATAAGATTAATTCAAAACAGGTAGGGGAGGGTGTGTGAAAATGAAGAAATACAAATTAACATTATATTGGCCCTATTTATAAACAGAAACTGAATGATAGGCCTTCTGTTTTTCCAAGCAGATGTTAATTCAAATGTCCTATTCTAGTATTTAAACTATGGTAATACATCTGTGTGTATATGGAGAATAAAACACAAAGTACCATATTTCGTTTACAGTATAAGCAAGAAATATTATAAAGAATACTCCTCAACTTTGCAGTTCCCACTGAGAAATTGCTTCCGAAGTTTTCTGGGCACTTCAGTCTATTTCTGAAGTCGTTATACTCTTACAGGTTTTGTCTTGTAAAGAGACAGGAAAAAAAAATACAAACAAAACCCCAAAATCACATGGATTGTGGAACTATGGAAAGCTGCCTAGGAGGAAGTCTTTTTGTTTGTATGCATAGTTTACAGCTTTTACGCATTCCTTTAGAATATATCTATAGGGTACACAGCAGATGGGCCTCCTACGTCCTGCTGAGCGTTTTCTCATCACTCTCAGCAGACAACATAGGCAGGTAAGTTTTTCTTACCACTCTCAGCGGACAACCTAGGCAGGAATGGCCGGCAGGGAATGCTCTGCTGCTCGGCCACAGCTGATGGCAGAGCCCTGAGAGGCAGACACAGCTCCGTCCCTGCATGCTGCATGGCAGGCAGACTTCAGAGCCGGGTGATCTCTGTAGATGAAGAGGAAACCGGCAGCCAGGCTGCTCCTGCAGGGAAGGGAGGGAGGGGCCGTTGTATTGTGTTGAAAGGAAGGGTGGGGACAAGGGACCAGCGGGTACTGCAGTAAGGATGGTGGCCGGAGACATTGCAAAGAAACCCCAGCAAATTAGTGCATCAGATCTGTGCTGATCTGTGCAATTTTCTGACTCCAGAATAGCAGCTAATTCTGGCCTGTTACACAATAAGTGTCTCAGTTGGGAACACCTAAGCTAGAATAATTTCCTTCATGGTTGGATTTCTGTAATTGTAATTGTCCACCCTTCTTTTCCAACAGAAAGTATTTTCCTGTATTTAATTAATATGCAATATATTTACCTGATATATGCTAATATGCAGTTTCTGAAATGCATCATAATCACATGACATCACAAACTGAATCACAGAGAAGTTATAATGGCATTTATGCACCATCTTTACAAACAGTGAGCTATTTCGTGGAGCTCGTTTTCTCTCATCGGGACCCAAAGTCTTGGTAGGTGCCCTGAAACCAGGACAGTAGGTCAAAGAGATGTACTGATTTCCTCCTGGACTTGCAGCACCTAATCTTTAAATCTTTGTTGTTTTGGTACTGATCACTAAATTCTCTAAAGCTTTTGCAATATTTGTCATTTTTCTCATATGTAAAGAAAGCTGATCTACAAATTGTATATATTATCTACAAGTTGAAGAGTTTTGATGGTGCCTGAGGTATATAGCGCATCTTGGCTCCCCAACTCCAACAATTTAGTTGGAAGAATTGTACTGAAATAGGATGCAGAATAAGTTTCTTTTCTGAGATGTCAAATACACTGGCTTTATTGAAAACATTTCTGTAATTCTGCATTTACCCTATATAAGAAATATCTAATCTTTATTTAGTGAAAACAGACATTGACACCGATGGCAGGAAGGAACTTGATAGAGTAAAAATGTTTGGTTTAGAGTAAGGTGTTTTCTTCTTTTTGTATAACCTCTTTTCCAAAGAAAAGGCTCATTGAATGAGTAGTGTTTGCTGGAACAAAGTAATTGTCTTTGGCTGAAGATGAAAGAATGGTGGATTAACAAGGTATATGTACCCCATGGTTCTCAAATAACGGGTTTGTTTTACCAGAACACTTTGCAAGAGTCTAGATCCTGTTAGACAAACAGTGTTTGTTCCATTGAATCAGACTCATCCAATGCAAAATGTAAACATTTGAAGTGGAAATTACATTTTTAATATATTTTTGGTAACATTTAATGAAAACCAGCCCCTTGAAACTCTGACCATCTCTATTCCTCATCACTTCAGTATTGGTTTCATGTTTCATTTAGTGTGATGCCAGCAAGAGAGCAGAGATATCTCTGCTTCCATCAAAAACATTTCCCTTTCTTAATGGAATACAGGTAGAAGGTGTAGGCTAAACTGCTGGGAAACAACAGAAAAACATAGAGGTAACCCTGGAATACTGCTGAATGCTGTTACAGTGCTGGCTGTGGCACGGTGCCTGAAATGTCTAAAAGCAAAAAACACATGTAGATTCTTCTGCATGGGAGACATGTATTGAGCTTAGAGACACTGAGAGACACTTAAAACAAGACTTTGCCTGAAAAATCTTGTGATTCTAGGGATTAGGTGCAAGCCTGGATTTACTGCTGATGCTTATGGGAGCACTGCACTCACTTTAAAGTACCTGGCCCTTGCCCTGGACTTTGCACTACTTTTTGCCCACGGCATACATATAACCTACATATTCATCAAATAAAAAGTGCAAGAATACCTTCGTCTCTTCCTTTGGCCCCATACTAAAGAAAAGTGAAAGGTGCTACCAAATTTCAAAGAGAACCATGTAATAGAAGATTATTAGACACGTGTGAGAGCATCTGGCAGCTAAAGCTTACTAATATCTTAGGCATATTTGTTCAGTGTTGTGGGCTCTGATTTGGATATCCAACTGATCATTTCCAAAAGGGCTGGAAAAATGCTGACATAAATATGTAGGCTTATTGCTGTTTGAAGAGGCTTGAGCACCTAGGGGTATATGGCAATTGAAGCTTAGCACGGGGTTCTTGTGATTGATGTTCTGGTCCTAGCTCCAGATGTTCCGGTTCTAGCTCCAGATGTTCCTGCTGGAACCAAGTTTCTGTGGGATTACAGTTGCTTAAAATGGTTGAAAAAACACTGGACAGAAACTAGAGGTTATAAGTAAGAAACACAGAAATCTGCACAGCTTTCAATATAAGCATGAGCTAGGGGAAAAAAAGTGAATAGGAGGATGAAAATTTGCGGATGATCCAGATAACTCAAGGTAGTCAAAGTGAAATGGACCATCAGGAAATACAGGAAATGTCTGGGTGGTAAAATGGCAGGTGACATTTTGCTTCGATATATGCAAGGAATGAACATGGGACAAGGCAATAATCCTAACTGTACCCAAAGGGCTCTTCTTAGTTATTGCCACTCAGAAAAGAGATGTTATTGTAGATGGTCCTCTGAAAACACACACTTTTAAAGCTCAGCCACAGTCAAAAAGCAGCAAACAGAATGGTTAGCTTTACTGGGACAAGAACAGAAAACATTGCTATGAGCCTGCATGAGGGCACCTATAGGCCCACATGTTCCAGAGTCTGTGTGCATTCATGTAGTGAAGGGTGATGCAGACACTTATGGTAAGGAATTGCTTCCAGACAAGGGAAGGGTCCCTGTGAAGCCAGAACTCTTCTGCTTGGAGAAGAAGGGACTAAGGTGGGGAACATGGTAGGGATTTATCAAGCTTGAGTGGGATGAAGAAAACAAATAGGAAAAAAATCCTCAGAATACAAGGACTAGACAGCATTTGTTCTAATAATGAAGATTCCAGTTAAAAAAAATCTTATTTTCAGGCTGCATAATTGAAATGAATATTCGGCATACCAAGTGTTCAAAATGTTCAATAGTTCAAAAAGTGAATTCTAGAAATTCATCAGACAAAGCTATCTGAGCACCATTAGAAAGAGAGATCTGAAAGATAGATTCAGCACCCAATGTTAAGACTGACAAAACCAGGAGGATATACCAATGAAACCGCCAGTTTAAACTCATCCCATTTTTTTTAATGCAACTTATTATTCCTGCTAGAAACAAGATTTTTCTGCATATATTCCTAAATTTCCTGAAAACTTTAAACCTCACCTAAATGTATGCTTCCACTTACATTACCTGACCAAGACATTCTGTGTCTCAAAAGCCTTTAAGTAAAATGCAGGCAGTTATACCCTGATCTTGGGGTGCCTGATGACAATAAGATGTGGGACAGTCAGACACTACAGGTGGAAACACCAAAGTGAATGAGCAATCCCACAAGGCTGCTGTTCCAGTTTTATGCTAATAGGGATCCAGACTTTGCTTGAGATGAGCTTTGATTAAAAAGAGTGGATTTTAATCTCAATCACATTTGATAGTAGACATCTTACTGAGACATTAGAAATGTCCATGTGTGGAAATATTAGAGAGAACTGAAAATGACTGAGTCTAGTTCTGGAAACCCTGCAGTGGCATTAATGTGATGCTCTGCTCAATCTAAATTATTTGTGCTATAAGTCAGGCACCTGTGCTTCCTCTGCAATGTTTCCTCATAAAAGCAGAAAGCTGCTTTCAATTTGAAAATGAAATTTAACATTCCCATTTTTGTCTCAGCCTTGTGATATGGAATTATTTTAATCCGATCTGTATTTTATTAATTTATTTGCTCCATTTGTAAAGGAGGATACTACGTTTTAAGACAGCTGACCATACAGCAAAACCAAAAATTCTCTAACAGAAAATTACAAGCAGTATAAAATAATTATATTAACCCTTAGCTTTAAAAGGTAGCAAGAAAAAAAGGAAGTTCTTGAGACCTATTTATGTAAGAGGTCGAATCAGAGTGACTTTTCCTGGCATTAATATACATGCAGGGTTAAATTTTGTAAATAAAGTTGGAAAACTAGTCATTAGAAAAAGCAAACTATATTGTTACACTACATAATTAGAATAGAATTAGAGATATATCAAAGACTATCTTTCAGTAAATCACTAGTTCTTTTATGCAAAACTAAATATTGCTGGTTTATATACTAAACTGCATTTTTCTTGGCATACTATATGTCTGCAACTTTGTTAATAGATCAAAAAGTGGCCTCAGGAAGTTGAAAAGGCAAATCACAAATATATCATTATTGTCACAGATTAAGTTCGCTTTTAACAGGTGTTCCAGGTCAGACAAGGCAGGGCTGTTGGTTACTGAGAACTAATTTTCGAAGTGCCCTTTGCCATGGAGCAGTAAAAGCCTTTTTCTTATGTTCACAAGACTTAGTTATATGGATTTCAGCTGTATACACAGATAGGCCAGAACAGGAATTATTCAGCTGTGAACTGAAGTCAGTTGTGAACCAGTGACCTGTCATAAATCTTTTAACCAAATAAATTGATTTTAAGGTCTTTGACGTAGGGAAGGTTTGACTGTTTCAGGGATCATGATACAAGAAAATTTCCTAACTTTGAAAGAAATGGATGGTTGATCTATTTCAAAATTACACAATTCACATAGCATAAAGCCTGTAGTAAATTTTAAAGGAATGTAAATATTATATTGTGATTTCCAGATATATCTGCCAGGACTTGTGTTTTGCCACAGAACTGAAAAACACAGTCCTGCTTAGCTGTATGTATGCACCTTTTCCTGAAGAGTATTCTACTGATATACATTGTGTGAAATTCTGGATTTGTTAGTCGATAGAAAGGAAGCTGCAAGCTCTGTGTGATAGGAAACAAATTGTGCTCTTTTTTTGAGTAATCCTATTAATTCCTGGCATGGTAAATCATAATTTTATGATAGGTTGGCTTAAGAAGCTCTTGTCTATTCAGCTGTGTCGAGACAGCGCTTTGTGGGATCTGGTAGACTATCTTGTTTGATTCCTGTCTATCACTGAGTAACCACATGGGAAGCATATTTGACTTAGATGTAACTCAAAGGCTGAAGCCTTGGACTGGGAATAAACTGATTTTGCTTGAGCACAAATCTATAAAGACCTTTCAGTTGTCAGACGTAACCTACATTCTTTTTACTGCACTTGCATGCCTGGTTGGGACAGATATGACGGGAAGAACAGAAAGGAAGGTGTGCCCTCCAGTGAGGCTGAGTAATGGCCGTAGGAAAAAGATTACTGCAATGACTCGTATGGAGAAACGGCCTCTGTAAGAGGGCCCACAATTCCATCTTCCAGGACAATGACCTTCACTGAGTCATGGAGTCAGCCCATTACTTTTTCATTCTCTAACTCCTGGCTCTTCCAGGAAGGATTATTTCTTGGTGGTTGAGCTTCACTAGGAGAAGTAACAAAGAGCTCTTCTGCTGCCTTCCAGTGCAGCACTTCTCTAAGAATTAGGAACTATGGCTTCAGCTCTGCCCTTCTTTCCTCTCTTCCACGTGGCGGATGCATAGCAAGTTCTTTGGTGGATGCTGCCTTTGCTCTTTACATGTAAGTCAGCATCACATCTGCAGCTGCACTGGTGTCTTGAACTGAACCTGGCACAGAGCCAAATGTGAATAAGATGAATTAAGCAAGCTAAAGGGCTCTGACCTTCCCAGAGGCTTAACCACAGTGTTAAAATCCTCTTCACATATCTCATCATACCAATAAAAGATGTCTCCAGACCTGGGCATTCTGCACCATACATAGAGTGGGAAAGTGAGGGAATACCCCTGCCCCAAAGGGAAGTATAACTTCTTGGAATTTGTTGACTTTTTTCAGTTTTGTTACAGGTCAGAATTATGTTCTGAGACCTAGACACCAAAGCTGGGAATCGGGCAGAAGCAGGTATTTTACTGTCAACAAACAGACTGGAATGAGAAGTCACTACAAGGCTTTTTTTGTGTCTCTTTGAAATGGTAACAGCTGATTCAGAAACTCAGCCCATCTCTAGTTTGTTTGTCAGTATTTACAGATCAGGAAAAACACCTCTGCTGTTTCCTGTAAGGAAAATGCTAGCAGTCACCCTGGGTGGCGGCTGGGGGCAGAGTGATACCATTCAGAGCAAAGTCTGTGTCAGTCTGAAGAAGATACTCAGGAATACTACATTGACTAAACAGTAAAAAGAATTTTCTGAGGTGGAAATATAATCTACCTACTTGACCATCCTTAAATTAAATCAATATCAGTCATGTCAGCAAATTAATTTATTGTCATTATGAGTTATGATTGTCATTATGAGTGGGATTAAGAGACAAAAAAGATTTTCCTAGGACTTTATTCTGGCTTTTCTGAGGTATCAGAATTTTTCCAGGATGACCTCAACACGGCAGACAATTTAGGCAATATATTTCTAATGAATGTTTATAATATATCTGTGCCCTCTAAATTTATAATCCAAAAGAAATCTGGACCTTTCTGCATCCTTCAGACCTGGTACATAACCTACATGAGTACTGTCTTCTGTAAATACTGCTAATTTCTAACTCTCTTGTGTCTCTACTTCTGTGTCAGTTCCCTCTGATTATGCAATGCATTTTCCCCCAGAGAAACAAAACACCATTATTCTTGGGAAAGTGAACTAACAATAAAAATGAGGTTTTCAGGTATTAATATTCATTCTGGCAACGGCACTTATCTACATGGCTGTACTCAGCTCTTTTTAGCCAGGTCTCTCTGCAGGCATACTGTGCAGATGAAGAGTAGTTCATCCAGTTGAAGAGACCTCAGCACAGAAGCACATAAAAGAGCACTTTCACCTTTGCTAACTACCATATTCTCTTTTACTTTATGACAGTGATTGTGTTTCCACTCCGTTTCAAGATGGAACTGTCTAGCTCTTTTTCTTCAGAGCTCTGTTAGTATCTTTTCCATCTGTGCACTCAACTGTCCTAATTCAAAGCAATTTGAACTCAGAGAGGCTTTTGGTTTTCTGCCATATCAATCACTGTTACAGAAGCTCTGCATAAAGCCTATTATGAATTTCCAGATGATTATTGATACATAGTAACTTCATTCATTGCTAGCATTCATTGCTACCACCTATTTCTTCAAGATGCAGCACTGGGGATGTATTCCAGAATATCTGCTAGCTGGGGAACATAATTTGAAGCCTCCCAGAACAGGAATTGCCTGTCTTTGAAAGTGAGGGGTATTTGGAACTGATTTCTTGCTTAAAGAACAGCAGCTCAAATTATGTGTAGTGAAGGATATAGACCCGGATAAGCCTTGTCTGCCAGATGACACAATCTGGATTTAGGAGTTACTCTCTTGTCATTTCACTCATAATCTTTCACTGACCTTTGCTTCACTGCCCTGGCTTTTAATATCTAACCCTTTTCATCAGCCCTTACCAAGGGAAATTTGTCTGTCAGTCAACCATACAAGATCTAAACATTCGTGTCACAAAAGAATCTTGATTTTTATTCGATCTGTATTAGCATGAGCATGTATCATCATTTGGTTTGAAGTGGAAAAATTTAACTTTACTTTTTGTACTATAAATATGCAGCATTGTGAGTGCCAAAGATGCTGTTCTGTTTTATTTTTATATAGATAGCTTTCATGAAGTTGTAGAAATAAAGATGATCGCTGGATAGCTCTTCCTTCTGAATTTTTCACTACCTTTTTGCCAAGACAACAGAGAGTCAAACCCTGGTGTATGTTGTTGCACTTGCATTAGAAGAGTTACATTTGGAACCAGAGCACGTACACAGATACCGTGTACAGAATGCTGTTATCAGATTTGGCACAGTAAGTACTGGGCACTGTCAGGTTTTAATCACATATCATGAAGGTTCATGTCTTAAGGCAAGCATCTCGATTCAGTAAGGCCCTTATCTATGTAATTAAACATATTTATTCAGAGAATCTCTAAAGAATATGCTTACATTTCACCAAACAATGGTGTTGACAGTCTCAAATTAGTGGCTGATTGCTGAACGAGTCTTAAGATAAAACAGTGGATAATAACAAAGTCATTTTGAGTGTGTTGCTATTATAATCAAATTGCAGATCACTCTAACAACTGGCACCTCCTTTCAGTGAGAACATGGCAGCTAATGTGAGATATGTGAAAGAGGAAAGTTAGGAGGATACCAGGAGAAGCTGTACTAGATGCACAGTTTTGTGTACAAAGTAACACTTCCATGCAACATCAACATCGTTGAGACAATTCAAGGAAATACTGAAATTGAACAGTTTCAGACACAGAGAGAAAAAATTCACTTGGAAGATTTATAGAATCTGGTATTTTCTTTAAAAAAACTGCATTGGATAGGACAAAGTACAAATACGTTATGAAGAACAGCTTCTTGTTTTTCCTTCCTGCATCTGAAACAATCGCTGTACAGCAGGCCATAAAGACATGCACTCTGTGGCAATTCACTAAACAAAGCTATACATCTAATCTCTCAACATTCAGTTTAGTCAAGAGAAAAGGTGCCCAACCTCTGCAGAGCCAACAACAGATGCTATGCCATCCTACCAGCCCTGTGGTGGGAGAGAATAAAGTAAAAGGAGATAAAACTCAAGAGACTAAAACAGAGAAGGAGAAATAAAACCATAAACAATTAATAGATGAGCATGTTAAAATTGGCATCAGCAAAGGGTGGTAAAGGCTACGTGTTTTCATGGTTCTGTTGATGCCTAAAATAGGAGTACCTGAAACAGAGACTGAGCAAAATAAGTGAATAAAGGTAGGAATTTATTGAAGGCCTTCAGTAAGTACACCTTGGGCAGTGCAGAGTCTGGCTAAGGGCAAAGCTTCAGCTAGGCTGGACCCAAGATGGAATCAAAATGGGCGACTGATCATGA
This sequence comes from Ptilonorhynchus violaceus, assembly GCA_013397565.1. Lineage (NCBI taxonomy): Eukaryota > Metazoa > Chordata > Aves > Passeriformes > Ptilonorhynchidae > Ptilonorhynchus > Ptilonorhynchus violaceus. The sequence continues at coordinate 171,167 of VZRJ01007336.1, forward strand.
GTTCTCCATACTTTTACAAGTTTGGTCTATTAGCATATTGAGGTTAGTTGTCCAATTATAGTTCCAGGTAATGAAGTAACATTCCCCCATTCACTCCCTCCCAATTTGCTTGTGTTTATAATTAGGCCTAGGATGGTGACCTTGGTTCCCAGGCCTAGAAGGGATTGTTTTGTCCAACCAGAATGTGAAGAGAGCTTGCTTAGCACATAATATGGAGTTCAGAATAACACACTAGTATAGTACAGGATTAGAAAAATCTAAAAGCTAATACTTAAGGCATCACTGTCACAAGAGAACTCTAATACAAAGTTCATAAGTGAGAGGGTGCTTTTACCAACATTCTTTTCACAAGAAGAAAAGTTTGGCAGAGAGATATTATAAGAGAACAAAAATAACATCTGGGTGTTGTTAGATAAATATTTTCTTTCAAAATTTATTTTTTTGCTAAATAAATAAAAGCCTGGCTTTTTTATGCACTGATCCGCTCACATCAATCTAACTCATTATTGTTTTCTATTTATTTTCGGAGGCTAAGCATATTTAATAATGAAAGCAAACTCCATCCACCTTGATGTGAATATATTGCAGGTGCTGCAATGTGACATATTATTGTAATATAGTGTTTGAATTAATGATTCCCATTTGTAAATGAATCTGATTTAGAGCTGTGCATATACACAATCTAGTTAAGTTTGTATTCAGCCTTTGGAAGCAGTGTATATTTATTAACACCTTTGTAGTAATGCAAATTATACTTGATTTGGCTTCTGAAACACTGAACAAAGACTCTTGTGAATTCAGAACTTTTAACTCCTTATTGTGCAGTTTACAATTTAGTGTGTTGGAAAATGATTAGTCAATTTACCTGAAAGAGTCCTGGCTGATTGAAATAATATCCAACCTCTAATGGTAGAATTTTGTATTTATACTATAAAGTATTCAGGACTGCAGATCTTCATTACAAAAACAGTGTTCATTTGGCTGTTTCGTGAAACTATGCTTAGCTAAAGGACTTTAATGACGTAAGGTTATTCAGCAGAGCCAATATAATTCTTTTCATCTGTTAGAGAAATATGGGGATTATTGGAAAATTAATTTGTAAGAGGAAAGGATTTACTATATAATTAAAGAATTATCTTTATTAGGAAATTATTGAATTCTAGTAAAAGTAAATTTTGTCTGCTGTTTAAGAAATTAGTTTCCTACTAGGAAAAACATCCTGCAGAAAATTATTTTCATTTGCATTTAGCAAATGACAACAAAGTAATGATTGAAACTGTCTTTCAAAGACGATTTGCATAGAACATTTATTAGGTCCCTACTTATTCACAGTGGACAGAACCAGCAGACATTCTCTTATTCGCTGTCTGCGAGTCTGAAGGTAGTGCTAATCAGGTCTGGTCTCACTTCCTCCTCCCATATTATATGGTGCTCTCCAGGACTTGACCACTCCCTCTCCCTTTTCTTGCAACTCGCTCTCTCCTCCCCCAGGTTACAGCCTGTTAAAGGTACTGATGTGTTGAAGAATCACCAGGATGTATCCAATAGAATGTTTTAGGGACTATATTGCATACTGCTCCAATGCCTCCAGGTTAGGTACCTGGCTATAGAAGTGATTCACAAGACTGAGGTAGAGCATATTGAATAGGGACAGCTGGATTCCCAGAATTCAATTTGCAACAATCCAGTGGGCTGTAGGAGCACCTAAATCAAGAAGTGGGATTAGCCATTTCTTCTGGTGTGCTGTTTCTTATTTTGAAAAGAAATACTATTCTTGGATATATTTCCAGGAAATTATTATTTTGTTACACATTGCTCTTGATTTGTAGAAGTTGGTCTGAGTCATAAATATCTGATACAGGTATACACTTTTGTGAGGCTTGAAGAAGTCAAGGTCTGTATAGAGAGGTTAAACCCTTGTTTTCCTGTGTATTTACAGATATTGCCCATCCCTCCCCTACTTATTTCAGGGGGTGGGAATGAAATTGTAATTTTGACTAATATAAAACCCTCATAGACTAGCAGGTTTTCAGAACATCTATTAAATTTTATACACTGTTCATATGTTGTGCTTAAACTCATTTAATTATTTGTTGTGCATGAATGTGAGGCACTTGAACAGGCAGCCCAGAGTAGTTGTGGATGCCCTATATGTCAAATTATTTAACCAAATAAATATAATCTATATGTGTTGAATCATTATCTGTCATAGTGTCTAGATTTTTACTCATTCAAAATTCAGAGAATCCTAACCCACCGAACTCCAGCTCAGAAAAGGGAACATTTCAGGAGCAACTAATGCAATGACTCAAATCCATAGCAATATTTTTGTTTTGTCAGCAATTTTAAATTAAATCCTGTTCATGAGGGATTTAGAACTTGGTGATAAAGGCTAAGGCCATAACTCGCCTTGGGCAGAGATTATGGGGTGATAATAGTTTTAAGGTGTAGGAATACTAAATACATACAGGTGATAATTATTTTAAGGTGTAGAAATACCAAATACATACAAGCTGATTTTTCATGCACACACTTATATTTGTTGTTCTTACTGGAAAGGAGATGTATGAGGGGGAGAAAATTGCTGTCTGGCTTAATTTAGCTTTAGAAGGACATTACCAGCCATAAGAGGGTTTTTTTGCTATCATTTTTACTGCTGACTTGTGTGTTTATTGTTTCAGTTCTGTCATTCAGAAGCAGCAGAATGAAAGTTTGCCATTAGAATGGATTAGAAAAATAAAATAATTTTTCTTATGATTTTATTTTTAATCAGTCACTTTCTAAATTTTCCATTAAAAATAATTTTGTTGTAATTCTCACAGCAAAACCAGATGAGACTTTTATTTTTGTGTCATTCAATATCTGAAGTTAAACTATAATGTAGATGTTTGAAGGTATAGCCAGATAAAAGGAGTCATTTATAAGGACTCAAATTTGACAAGTGTCGATGCTAGTTTTCAGGTTTTGGTTTTCATTATTGTTTGGTTTGTTATTCTAGGTATCTTAGCTGTTTTTCCTATCTATTACATTTTCAAGAAATAGGAATTGCCCCTGCCAAGGCTTTGAGACTGTTCTCTTTTTCCTTCATCTCTGTGGAAGGAATGATGATAAGCAATCGTCCTTACAACTCCTTGTGTTGCACGGAGCGGCCTAAAATAGCTCTGAGCTGGGTTGCATTTCTCAACTCCATCACTTGAATGCAAAAGGATTATGTTTGCATGACATTGAATATGAAGACTAATTAGCGACAATGGACATGTCAGCTTGGCCTGGACCTGTAGACATTGATCCTGGAGTTAGCTGGGATATTTCAGAGTTGCATTCCATGGGGTAGGTATGCTGCTAATTCCCTGGTTTGATGAACAACTGCTCAGAGTGAGGGAAATGAAACAGTTATTTTAGTGTAAACCAGGATTTATTCTATTCAGTCTCTAATAAGATTTGAGAAGTAAGAAGTGGATTTATGAAATCTGTAGGCTTGTTCCTTACTTAAATGAGTTATAGCAACGAACACTAAGCTGCCATTTGCCCTCAAACACCACTCTATATCCTAGTTAAGGAACAATGAAATATTACTCTGGCATCACATACTGATCAACATTTTACACAGAATGCAAACATCTGTAATGTCATCGTTCTTCCTGTTGCTCCAGCAGTGGTTTTTAATAATTAATTCTGATTCACTCTGCCTTTGCACTGACTTCAGTGGAAATACTCAGATCCTACTTGAACGCAAGGACTTAATCAGAGCTACAAATACCTAGTGACATTTTTCTGATTTTTTTGAGCATTGCTAGGATATATCCAAACAAAGGCCCTGAAATTTTTTGTCTTACCTGACACAGAAATAAAGGAAAAAATTAGGTCACAGTCCCAAAAATTTGAGTCTGAGGAAAGGAAAGATTCTATTTCTAACATAGGCTAGAAAGTGATGATAAGAATTAGCCGTTTTCAAAATCAAAAGTAAAATTCCTTTTTTTATTATTTCTTTCTCTTTTTGTTGTTGTTTCTTTGGAATCAATACAGCTTAGAACAGTTCACATTTAAAAACCACAAAAAAATATTTAAAAACACAATATGGTCCAAAGGTCATGCTAATGGTGCTGTCAAGGAATATTGCTGTTTTTCTTATAGTCTTGGTTTGACTGATAATGGTGATTGAACAAAACATATTTCATCCCTTCCTCTTTCACCATTTAGAAATAATGAATGGGAAGGTTTTATTTTCTTTTTTTTTTTCTCTTTTTTTATGGATTTTTAATCTCTTTTTTTTTCCCCTGAAATACCTTATTTCAAGGTAAAAAGTATATATACTGTTGGCTACAGCTCCAGTTTTCAAGGTTAGGTCTGGCTATGATATTCCATCTGTGCTTGCTTGTCCCTAAGACGATTCTGCAGCTCAGACTAGGATCCTGACTAGATTTACTGCTTTTTCCAGCTTGTACTCTTAAGGTCTCCTTAATCTTATTTAAGTCTACAAATGGCTTATATTTAGCTAAAAAGATGAGGTGGTTTTGTGTAGGAAAATGTCAAGCCCTCTTGCTACACCATGGTAGGGCAAAAAGACTTACTCTTTGGCTTTCCTGGGTTTTGAAACTCCTTTATGTTCAAAGTAAGTAACATGCTGCCATCTGTTGGCAATGAGAAATTATTTTATTTCTTCAAGTGATTTAAGGAATTCAAATCTTCAAATTCTTAAGGAATTTTGTGTGATGTTATTTTGTCTTCAGTAAAACTGTAGGTTTTTTTAATCTGAGCAGCATAAACCTGCAGAGGACCACCCAATTATATCTTATAAGGTACTTTAGGATACTGTGAAATCTTTCTTACAAAGTCCTATCACAAAGCTCAGCTGCAAATTCCTTTTCAGCTAAAAGCCTGAAGAAGAAATGCAAGACACAGAAAAAGGTATGATATCAGTGTCCCCTCTCAAAGCACTCTGAATTTTCTTCAAAACCAACCAAACAAAAAGCAAAGGTATTTTCCCAGATAGTCTTTTGGTCCTGACTCTGAGCAATTGTAACAATACACATGTTGAAGGACTTGCACGGAAATGCTGCAAACTTAGAAACATTTATGGAAGAAACATTTTGTTCTTTTCTTTGTTTTTGAAATAGTGTATTTCATAAGAAGAAAAATAAGGGAACAAATGTGGTAACTCTTAGGTAGCTCTAGATGATTTGTACTGCTGAATTTTGCTTCCTTCTTCATCTCCAGTTACATCCATTATGTATGCAATCATACCACACAGCTGAAGAATATCTCTTTATGACTTCAGGATGGAACAAAGAAAACCAACTGAGCCCTGTTAAATCAGCTGAAAACCATAACTCAGTTCAAACTTGGCCTTCCCTGCTGGAGTGCTGGCCAAATATTCAGCGGTGTGGTGACATTCTGCAAACAGAGAGAACAGGTTTTACAGTGAAACAGCTTATTGAACCAAAGTAATTTCCAACAGCACATAATGACCATTTGTTAAGCTGAAAGGGTGTATAACGCATTTATGATTCATAATTTATACTTTACTTGCACACAAGCAAATATAGAAAACAGTCTGTGTGTTTGTGGTTAAGTAATTGCACCCAGTTATACAATCCAGGCCATTTTGAGTGACCATTTCAAGGTGTGTGTAGCAACTATTAAACTGTTCTGTTGGCAGAATGTTTGAAAACTGAAATACAAATGGAAATTAACGCTGCTACCCTGATTCTTGAGTTGTCACTTGTACTGAACAAGATGAATCTTTAGGAAATACTGATGGGAAATACTGATGCTGCTTTGTATTCACTTGTTATAGTAAATATGAACCTGCTCAAAGCACAGGGCAGCATCAGATCTTACAGGTCATAAAAGTATGTTTAGTAAAACATAGATCCATCCCTTAGGATAATCGGTAATACAACATCTCTGTTTTGTTTTCAAATTACTGTTTTCTTTTCCTCAGTCATATATTTTCCTTCTTATACCCTTGTTTTCTAGCATATAAGAGAAGAACATTGAACTTGTGGCCTTGTTGCTAGGTTTCAAGCTGCATTTATGCAGTCTACTGAGACATTCTTCTCGTTTTTGAATTCTGAATCAGGTCCCAAGGCAACAGTGCCCTGTTTCTTAGCAACACAGATGGGTAGACTGTATATTCCAGCTCTTTTGTACAATGGAAGAATAAACAATTCTCTGAGTAAGGGTGTGCTGCAAGTTCATCCCTTCACTTAACTTTCCCTAGAAGAGAGGAAAGAGAAGCCTTCTGTGGTACAGCAGATGAAGTTTGTCTAGAAGTCCTTGTTTTCGAGAGTGGTGAGTCATATCTCTATCTTTTCTGTTCTCTGCATCTCTCTGGGATCTTTGTTCACCACTGTTCATATGGATCTGTAGGTATTTTGGATCAGTGAGTTTCAGTTTCTAGGATACAAACATATGCATGGAAAATTAATGGTAACAAAGCTGGCAGAGGTGGGATGTGTGAAAGTACACAGACTTTTTGCTCTGGTGAAATTAATAGAATTGCATAGCTTTAGAAACTTCCTCTGGATGCAAAGCCTTGATTTCAGGAAGAAAACTAGGATTGGAGAAAATAGGTAGAGGATTGAGAGGTAAGGAAGAGAGGGGTATTCATGCAACAAAAAAGTTAGCAGTGTGTTACTCTGTGTATGAAACAGAGAAAAGTTACCCTTTTAACACAATCTCTGCAAAGTGTTATGCAGTTTTGAATCTTCTTGGCAACATAGGCAAATTCTGAATTTTGCTGCCTGCAGACTGTGGAACTACCACTGCCATTGAGAGGGAGGAGCTCTAGGGAGAGGAAAGCGGGCAGAGAAGGACACACAGCTCTGCAGAGCTGGACATTTCTGCTCCTGACACCTGTGAGAGGGGCAGGTGTGCACATTGTCTTCATGATGGCAGCAGTAGCGGCAGCAGTAGCAGCAGCAATGCAAACTCTCAGTTACTGCAGTTTTGGCACAGACTAGAAGAACTAAAAGCACTTTTGTTATTCATTCTGCTGGCCTTGGCATGTACCGGTTTTACCTGGACCTAAAGCTGGCCTGGTGTGTCTGCCAGTATCTCACTTTAGTTGCAAAACAAGAAAAGGCTGCTTAACATGTATAAATTATCAGCTGTCAATCTTTCTCCACAAGTCATTAAATCATGAGGTAAACACAGCAGGTGGTTGTGGTGGAACAGCTGGCTCACATGTAGACTGCCCACATACACACTTGATGGGAAGCCAGGGCCACCTTAGAGGACAGAAGCAAAGTGCCCACTCAAGAGTGCTCAGTTCCTCCTGATTAGGAACAGGGCCAGGCTGTGCTTCAGTGTTTGTACAACCTGAGTACAATCTGTGGAGTAGAGACTCAGTTTTGGCCCCTTCCTGAAGGCTGTCCTGCGGCAAGAACCTGCTGCAGCTGGAAGTGTTCCAGGCGTGTGCACCTGGGCTGGAAGGAACCTGTCCTAGCAGCACAGCACAGCTAAGCATGACTTGAGAGCCAAAATCACCTGAAAAAGGGAGCACAGAAATGTGACCTTCCAGAAGCAGTTTGTGAGTACTTAATTTATCCCCAGTAAGCTTCCTACTCAAATCCTTGTTCAGAAACAGTTTTGTTAGTAGGGACATATTTCCATATGCCCTTATCCTTCAATGGACCATGACCTTCTTTTAGAAAATATCCATTCTGTTCTCAGAATGAATAAGCACAAAGAAGAGAAAGTTGTAATGTCAGAGCTTTCCTTCAGGTTTCCTGAGCATTGAGTATTAAAGGAGGAAAAAATGGTTTGCATTGTTTTGAGGCCTGATGCAATACCCTTACGTTCTGTCTTTCTTCCAGATTTTCAGGGTGTACAAGGACCTCTTGTGTAAGACAGGTAACAGTCTGGGAGTGGCTTTTAGATCATGATAAAACAGAGATAACGTAATATCTGTGCACAGAGCTTGTGCACAGACCTAAATACTTTATTGCCTATTTAGGGTGTTAATGCTGCTCCAGTGGTCTTTCACCCTGCCCAGAGGCATCCTCAGGTGTAGGAAAGGGCCTCTCTCTACCTTTGGGCAAAAACATGAAGCTTGAGTGGCACTGGCTGATGAGATAGCCCATGGCAGGACATAACACCTGGGCACATATTAGGATAGCAGTGGGGCAGCTTTAATTAATTTTGTGTTCTGAGTGTGCCCAGGAACGCAGAGAAAGATGAAAACACATCAGGAAGAAGGGAGAGCAGTGTTTCAACATTTCCCTATTTTGAGGTTCCTTTTGTCACTTCTACTTGTACAAGATGAGACTAGTGTGCACCCAATTCTGCCCCACTATAACCCCAAACCCCTGCTATGCTGCCCTACATGTGTACAGGTTTAGTCTCCTGTCAAGGATGTATTGCTTAATGAGACAAGAATAAAAATACGAAAAAAAGGGTGTATTTGTGTTGTTATATAGCGATGGGTATTTCAGGTAATACAAAATTCAGAGTTCCTGTTCCTACTGGCTGGTATGAACACGTAAGTTCCTGAATATCCACGCTTTTGGCTTCAGATGGGCTTTCTCTAGGGTCAGGAGTTTGCTTCTTCAGGTCACTTTGCAGAACTGAAAGATGGAACCAAGAAGTAGTACTTCTTAATCTAAGCACAGGTACCAAGTAATATTACAGTACAAACATACATTTATCTTGGATGAATGTACTAGGTTATGCAGACAGGGCTAGCCAGACTGCAAGTAGTAATCAGTAATAAATGTTCTGTTGTATATGTCTGTGTTGGGTTTTTTCTTTTTCTTTTTGCCAGGGATTACAATATTTGAGAAGAAAAAAATAATCATCAGGCCATTATGTTCATCCTCTACCAAGAACAGAGAAAATTTTTATTTGAAAGTCAAAGAAAATTTTCTGCAAGCCTTGACTGGCCTTTCTCACAACAACAAACTGCAGTGCAGCACTCCAAAGCCAATACAGATTTATGGCTGAAGCAGCCTCCTGATTTTAGCTACCGGCTCTACAGGTCATCCAACCCTTCCCAGAACCCACAAGGAAAGGGAAAAGGGGAACTGAAGCCAAAAAGGAACTCTGAGGCCATAGTCATGAAAGAGCTTTCCAGGCTTAGATCTAGGCTGCTCTCTCCTCTTCCGGAAAAGAAAAGGGACTTGCCTCAGTTTGTCACTTGCTTTCCACGGATCAAATCTCATGAGGCCAAAACACTGTTTGTGAAGAATGGCAAATACAAGACTGGTGTGTATGAAGACCCCAAACCACACGATTATAGGCAGGTAAGGTGTCTGGCTCCCAGACTTTTCTAAAGCAAAAACAGTGAAATAGAGGATGCTTGGGGATCAGCAAATGAAGCCACTAGATGTCAGTCTCACGAGCAAAAAATAAGCAAACAAAACCCCCCAGTTAATACTGCAGTTCGGCTCTAACTTGGATAATTAACTCTGTTGTAGTCACAAATTATTTGCCAAAAGAGTTCCATAGGGAATGCTGAAGAATACAGCTTTGGAGGTCTATGTTTTAATGTGCTTTGTCATTTTTACTTAGGCAGAGCAGACTGAAGTAGGGCTAATCAGTTCACCTTTATCTTGCTCTCTGTGATACATCATATCAAATGGTTTTATCTCCTCTCCTCTGAGCTCTTCAAAGAATCTCAGCAAACTTACTCTTTCTGAAATAAACTGAGTCAGTAAAAAAACCCCCTTCTGTTCTCCAAAGCAAACATTTATACCTGGACATGTAGTTTATTGAAGAACCACATAAGTGGCATATAGCTAAAATTACATTTCCGTGGGAAAAAATATTTTCTTCCTCCTTCTGTTTTCGTGAGAATACAAATCATGTATTCATTTATTTGCCAAGCCGCTATAGCAGGAATTTAACTTCCTTGGTTTTTTATTTATTTAAAATAATTAAAAGCAAACTTCTAGTAAGCTGTAACAGCCAAAATAGGTTTGTTCAATAATATTGCCCAAAGGAAAATTTGCTTTATTTCAAGATGATCAAGATTTCATAATAGCAATTAAATGCTAATTTCTCTTAAAACCTGCCCAACAAAACCTTTCTCTTTAAACAAACATGTCTTTTTTTTTTTTTTTTGTCTCTCAAGTCTTGACCGGTAATGTAAATTTGCAAAACCGGTGGAAGGAAAAAAAAAATCATGTTTGTCCCACAACTCCAATGTTATGCTTTCTAACATCACTGCTTCAGAGGCCTGACTATACCAGGATAATCTATAGCATCTAGACTTTAGGAAATGTTCCCAAGCTTTCAGAATCTTCCCCATTCCATATCAGGAGAAAACTAATGCTTTAATAATTTGACTAGATCCAAAAGCTAATTCCAGGAAGTCCAATAACTACATGACCAAGTTATTTAGCTGTGAGTGTGAAATCAAGTTTCAGGTTCTTGTTACAAATCAGGAGTTTTTGGGGATTTTAATGTCACCAATTAGTACTCTAGTCTCAGGACTAATGGTTTTCTTTGATGAAATTCTGCCTGAATGAAACAAGTATTTATAAGTCAGCATTTCTGGAAAGAAACAAGGAAAAAGCTAAAAAAGTAAGTTGCAACCAAAAGTTCCCAATACAAGTTCCTGATAACAACAAAACATTTTGAGGTTCTTTTCAAGACTCCAGAATTAGTGGTGATCTCCACTGTGAGGTCTGGAGGAAAACAGTATATAATGTCTAAGTGCTTTGACATACCATTAACATTTCAGCTCACTGAAACTTCAAGCTACTTAACTCTAGCAGGCTATAGACTGAAGAGTGATACAAATTCAGAAGAACTAAGGACGTGCCTCTGCAGTGAATTTTACACTTTATTTTCCCCTCCACTAAAATGTTCCCTGGGAGAATCCTTAATGACATATTGTCAGGAATTTAAAAGGAAATTATCAACCTCAGTGGAAGATCTCTAAATCAAAAATGTACTTATGGACTAGCGGCACTGGTCCAAAATTCTTGAGTATAGACTTGATCTTAAACACACAAAAAAGGGCAATTACTACGTTCACTTAGGCTTTTTCACTATTCAGGCCAATGGGAAATGCATCATTAAATATAAATCAGAATCCAGTCAGAAAAGAATTGGAAAGGCAAGAGAAAAGCAACAAGTAAAGTATATAAACTACCAGTGTATGGTGTTTTCTCCTGCTTGTGGCATTCTCTCCTGTTCAGATCTGATGTGCATCACATTCATTAATTCACAGTTAAATACTAATTACAATCAAGTTTTCAACATGTAACTTCACACACCATTTCTGTTCCCTCCCTGATTTCACAGTGCTTTCATCATGCTGCCTAAACCCTACATTATGACTTTATCTTGTTCAATTAATCAAAGAACATATCTTCCTATTCATGCAGATGATACTGATACCTCCAGAACATGATGGTTATTGACTTTCCATCTTGTATCTCACAGGAAACCATCTGGTTTATGATATCCATTTCAACCCGTAAAGATCAGGGGAAATTGTCAGTCTAACCTGCATACCTGGCAATGTAGTCAAATATAGTTTATCTACACGAAGAAGCAAAATGCTTTTCAAGAGTGGGCTGATGGAGCATACTCACCCTTTTAGGACTCAGCCTCATCTTAGAAAGATTTTAAGACCAATGTGCTGTTGTCATATCCTGACTGCAATACGTGGTTTGCTGAAGAACAGCACTACCCACAGCCAAACTCACAATTTCCTTTTGCAACTTACAGAAAATATTGCCATATATCTCAAATCCTCTCTACTTTGAATTCAAAATCACTTTTGCTTCCAAACAAGGAGAATATTAAAAAAAAAAAAAAATTGTATGGCATTGATGATCCCTTGTTTCAGCCTTCCTTTTGGCCCTCTCATAAGTTCTCCAGCAACACAGAGCTCTTAAGATCATTCTAATGCAGATGATTGCAAGGTATGTTAATGATTAATTAAATTCACTGGAAAGGTTTGAAAAATAATGCAAACAATCAACTCAGCATATTCTATGATTCTACAATATTTATTCCAAGAAAGGGCATCTCATGTCATTTTAGTATTACAGCTCCTTTGTCTAGAATGGTGTTCTGTTTCTGTTCTTACTCCTCACCTGTATTGTAACAGGAAGCCACTGCACTCATTTGAGATTGGAGCAATGGTGATAGGAGTTGCGTAAATGAAGAACTTTAGGGTAATGAAAAACTGTAACTCTTGTCAGCTCAAGAGCTGTAAATTAACAGTTAATTAAATCTCCTAAATCTTGCATTTTTTTGAACAGGAATTTCACAGATGTATTTTTAGCTTACCTAATAGCAAGATGTAAAGTTTACTCTACAGTCAACTTCAATGGTCTTGGTTCTAGGCATGATGGCTTATCTGATGTCACAATGTATTTTCCTTTCCAAATGCAGTCTGGAGCTAATTTACCAAATTTCGTGACAAGTTGCTCCAGAGATCCTTTCAATCTGAAGCTAAAATCACAGCATTTAAACATAGGTAAGTCCTAGACAAAATGCACATTTATTGTGTGGAAGAAATTAGGAACCTTACTTGAACAGCAGAGAGTAGGAATAAGAGCACAGAACCCTTGTATCTTGTGGCCCTTGTCTTAAGTGGCCTTAGGTGAAACTTGAAGGCCAAACAGCAGTTTTTTCCCCTAAGTTTCAATGTCAGAGAGAGTTCACTTCCAAGCTCTAAATAACAGACTCAGATCACAGAAACTACATTAGTTCATTCATGCAAAGTTACTTGGATTTAAGGATACCTGATACAAGCAGGATTACTAGCTGAAAACTGCTTGTTAATGTTGACTTTTCTGATAAGACTGCAATTTCAGCCTTGTAATGGGGCTTTATTCCCAGGCAACTGATTCAAGTCCAATGTCTGCTGTACTCATTGTAGATACAATAGTCCATATCTGCATTCCTACTATGGTGGATGGTGCATAATGTGGTACCTGCCCTCTAGTGTAGTTTCTATAGCTTCATGTCTTATAAGGATAGTTTGTTTGAAAATAATTAACTACACACAAGTTAAAGTACACACACATACATACCATGTGGCATAAAACACTCCTTTCTTTCTACATTCACGGCAAGGCCATGGAGAGAATGTTTTTTGCTTATGATGCTTGCCATACATGTCTGAGTGCTCCTTCTACTGGATCCTATCTGATTAACAATAAGCATAGCTTTTCAAATCCTGGAATCCAGATAATTGTTCCTATAGCTTATAAATACTGTTTTATAACATTTTCAGATCCTGGACTTGAAACACTGAAAGGAAAGCAAATGGACTCTGATAGGAGATTTCTTACATACAAGCCTTGTGAAAGCAAATGGGATCCACGGCTGCTATTGCCAAACAGTCCCTGGCCACCTAAATCCGCTTCATTTATGGTCAGTCAAATTAAAAGACAACTTCTTGCTTTTCTCTGCATCAAAATATTTTGAGGAAATAATGATGATAATAATAATAATAATAGTTGTTGTTGTTGCTGTTGTTATATTTATTTTTGAATATTTTGCACTACCCAATCTTGAGAAGAGAGCTGGCACATCCAAAGAAAATGTCACTGTACTGGAGATCTAGGGACATGGACCATTAATTTCCTTTAGCTTTTCAAGAGCAAAATTCTTTTTCCAGCTATTGTTGAGAGCTTTGATGGAGTTGGAAAGATAATCTCTTGCAGAACATTTCCTTATTTCAGCCTTTAGCAGAAAATTACAGCAGAAAATTGCATGCAGTAATTAATTTGTAGGAATCAAGATGTCCATATTAGACTGTTCAAAGGAGCAGACTATTTCAGAATTTGCAGGGGCTGAATGGATGCTTTGGTAGTTTATATATATATATAACCAAACACTTAAATGTAAAGATCTCCAAAACCAGAATGCCTCTGCTTGTAAAACATCTCCCATTTACATTACTGAAGATTAACAAACAGAGGGCTGAGGGGAAAATAAATTGTTCAGAGAACTGGTGTAGGTGGCGACAGATTCTGTGTTGTGAACGTAACTCTACTGAAAAGCGACAAGTCAATATTCACGTTTGTAGAACATGTGAATTGGCTGGAATGTCTCTAGGCATTTCAACATGTTGTGCTCTGATTCAAGTCTGCAACATGTCTGGGAAGGAGTTCTTTGATGAACTTGTCAAAGGTTAGTCTCATTACAGCCACCCTTGATTCATTTTGTAGCCCTAATGTGTCTCTCCTTCCCTGCCCGCAGCAGCACCGACGGCGGCGTGGCGCTCACACTGCATTCCTGGAGCACGTGGAGGAAAAGCTGTGCCAGCAGCAGCAGGGACAGCCAGGCACAGATGTGAGTGTCCATTCTGCTGCAGTAGGGACACTGGATCTAGCCTCATTCAGAGGAAAAACTTAGATAAAAAAGGATTATGGGTACTGACAGAATCCATAATTCCAGTGGCTTGGGAGGGTGAGGAGGACACTGATGCCCAATTAAACTGAATAGATCCAAGCCTTCATTTGAGTCCAGAGTAAAAAATGCAGATAGCTCGCTGGTTTTTCCTCCTGCTGGCTTACACCACTTAAAGGCCACTATCAAGTGAGATCTTTGCAGCATCCAGGGTGATCCTGGCTTACATGGGTTCACTGTAACCACCAGACAATGCAGCCCTGTCTCGAAATCTGTGTTGCAGTGTTGATAATCTGCATGAGATGAAGAAGTGAAAATGTGCTGGTGGCAACACTGCCCTTAGCTGGAATAGGCTGTCCTTATTGGAAAAATACACTTGTCTGAGCAGAGCCCTCTGCTGCTATAGCCAGGATCTGTATTGCCGCTTGTCAAATCTCTCGACAGAGACTATCTTGGGGAGTAGCCCCCACTCAAAGCAGAGTCATGGTGATTGGCTTTCTGAGGCAGGTGGAAAGTAGGACTGCTTTTTAATGTGTTAGGAGTCACTTTCTCAGCTTCCAACACACCTCTCCCTCAGTGTTCTGGAGGGGCACTCGACAGTGCCCTTCAACAGAGTCCCCATGTCTGGCTGCCAAAGTCCTGGGAGAAGGAGAAAAATATCTGTGAAATACATACAAACTGCAATTTTCCCCATCATGTTTGATACTAGCCTGATGTGACCCTAGAGGATGATGACTGTATTTAAATGCTAATGTCTCTCCTTTCACAGAAACTCCAGCCCAAACAGGATGGTGCTAGGAAGAAAGCAATGTGAGATGGACTCCATGCCATTATCCACACTAACGTACCGATCTTCTGGTCCCAAGAAATGGGTTCATCTGAACATGCTATGAAAGACTGACCTGTGTGTCCTGAGCTGTGTCTTGTATACATCCTTTGAGGTCAGGAATGAGCTCCCTGAGAGCCCTGACCCACTGTAAGAAAGCAGGCCCAGGTCCTTCAAACAGTGCAAAACCTGGCACAGAGGGTAACACACTTATCAATGATGTTCAAATGTTTTAGCAAAATAAACTTATTGTTTCTTACTGTAAATACCAGCATGGAACAGAAACACACTAAATGCACTTTGGTTTATTAGTGAGTATTTGACCTCTTTCCCTTAGGTCCTAATTTCTGAAATAGCATGGAAATCAACATTTTTATCTCTTTCTACATAACAAATTCCCCTCTAATTCCCCTCTGTATTGCTAAAAATTACTTACCAACACTTCCTATTCACTAATTCTTTTCTCTAACCAGCCCCTCAGTTATCTGGAGATAAAAGAAATGGCACAGCCCATCAAGCTCCTCTTAAGGAGATGCTGAGTGCCATCATGAGCTTACTTTGGAAACTCCCCATCCTCTCCACCTCGGGGCTGGTGATCAGCAGACTGTGCCAAAATAAACCCTCATACCTTCCCTTTTCCTTCAGTAGAAACAGCTGCTTTGCTCTTGACTCTGATTACTAGGAATCGACGGCTGAAAGCTCCACATGGTCAGGTAGTTTCAATTCCTTTTCTGAGCTGTGTGTGTGGGTGCTGAGTACAACGGGAGGAAGCACTTTTTGGTCATAGTCTGCATTGCTGAGGGCTTTGGAGGTATATCCAGAGCCATATTTGGACACAAATCTCTAGACTTAAACTGTAAGTAAGCTGCATGGTAAATGCACCCTAGGAAGTGATTTAGCATAACAAAATTGCATATTGGATCATTTTGCCTTTTACAAAGACAGTGAGCTACATACCATGGTAGAAAGCTAGGGACACTAGTAAGAATCCCTTATGCAAGGATCTTCTAGCTCTGTCTGCACTGTTGTGGTGTTTGGCATCTCTCCAGGATTTCCCAGATGCAACACTTGAAAAGAAAAATTGTGTAAGATGTTGACAATAAAAAAGTGCATATTTTTTGTTAAAGAGAGCTTCCTGTCAATTGCATTGAATCTCCAGACATTGTTTGAAATTTGCAGTTCCCCAAATTTCAGTTTGGAAAGGAAAAAATCCCCAGTCTGGCTGTAAATTACTCATTTCCTGAATGCCAGGCAAACACAGGCCAGTGAAAGATGCTTTCTCTGTGTCTGGCAAATGAAAGGCTTGGGACAAATTAAATTTCAGAAGTTGTTAGGATCTGGAGCTCTTGTTGATAGACATAATCATAAGATAATAGCATTGTATCTATACTAAAGTTTTAGCTGGGCCTCCCCATGGTGATAGGAGTGACAGTATAATCAAGTGACACACATGGTAGTCCTTCAAAGGAATGCTATTGACTTGGTCTTTTTGCAGATGGGAAGAAGGAGGCACAGGCCAGGTAAATGAATTGCCCCAAAAGCGTGAGGGAAGAGTCAATTTCAGGCAAACACTTGAAGGTAAATTTGATCTCTTATAACACACGTGAAGGCATATCTAGTGCTCCTGAGGAAAAGAGGAATGAACTTGTCTTTAACCTCTGTGCATGACACCTCCTCCTTAAAAATGTGAGTACCAGAGGTATATCTTTGTTATGACCCACAAGATGGAGGTAGCCTCTTGTGGGCATGTTACAGACACATGGACATGTTACAGACACTCATTTCCTGGCTTAGGCAACTTTGCTCTTTCATTTAGAAGAGTCAGAAATAAAACCACAGGGCTGCTCTGCAGTGAGGAGAGTGCAAGTTGCTGGAGCCCCTGGGGTATAAAGACTATTAGGGAAACAAAGGTACCTGCAATAACTCTGTGCATGGACAATCCTCTTTGCTGACAAATATACAATAAGAAATATGCTAAGAATACAAACTGAGAGTTGTGAATCTAAGAGTTTCTTGAAAATGCTGGCTCATTTTGTTTACCTGCTTTGCTTATACTAAATACCTTTACCATATGTGATATATATAAGTAAGAAAAAGCCAATTGTTGCTGTTAAGGACACTGTGAAGAAGCATAAAGTTTTCTTGTCTTCCAACAGCACATCCTGGCAAGGAAGCAGGTTTAAGAGCATTACTGCTACTGACAAGACAGATACCTTGCTTCCAAATTCCTGCAGGGTGTGACACCCAGCTGTAGCTGTTGTGGAAGGCAACTGCAGTGCTGCCATCCAGCTGTGCAGCTAGAAGACCCCATTACCCCCCCCCCAGGCTTAAAAATACAGTGCAATGGCTTGATCTGAGGATGCTGGTGATGCTGCTATACGACATGGAGATTTAGAGGCTCTCCAGAGAGCAGTTCTGCTTGCACTGCAGTGTTGGCTTGGTGCATGGCAGCATCCAGCAGAGCCCAGCAGGAGTGCAGTGTCACTGACCTTTTGCTGTGTCTCTGTACCATTGCCCATTGCACTTCCATCCTTACAGGTGCACGTGGAAGAAGTGCAGCACCTGAGCAGGATGCTGTGACAACTCTTCATGTTGGCCCCAGATTAGCATCAACTTGTTCCCCTGTTACACACTCCAATTTTTTCAGAGTCCAAAAGGGCCCAAGACTTCCCTGCAGAGATGTTTGCCATTTAGGCTGATCTCCACCTCCTCTGACACACTTTGGAGAGCTCTTAAACTTCAGAGGAAGTGGAGTATGGTTTTTGTATCAAGGGCTGGCTAAAGTGGTGTTCTCATGCCTCAGCAGTTGGAGATACAGGCAAAATCTCTTCATCCTTTTTACTTTTGCATGCTCATTGTGGGGGTGAAAATGCACAGTAAATCCTGCTAACAGCTATGTCAGCCTTTGGGCACACAGTCAACTGCAGTGTGGAGAAATACACAGTATCCATTACCAAAAATATCACTGATCTAAAATCCGCTTCAGTCACTCGGTGTTTTTCCATTGACTTCAGTGTGCTTTGAAACAGACATAATGGAGGTGAATTCTTTTGTTTTCGGCAGCACTATGAGATAGTTCCTTTAGAATTGCTTCATGAAAACCTCTACAGTTTATATAGATGCAGAGTGAATGTGGATACTTTCTGAAATCCTAAAACAAAGAAGAAGGTTTACAGGTTAACTGTAAATACTGTGATCTCATAAATGACCAGAAGGAGCAAGTGTTACACAAAAGTATGTTCAGATCTGTCACCCACACATACTGATTCTATAAAGACAAATCAGTAGATTCTGTAAGTTATTAATATTAATATTTTGCCTACGTATAGAACTTACCCTACATATCTTCATTATAAAACAGACTTCATAACAAAACAGATTTCAAGGTCTCTTCTCAGGACATCCTCTGCCCTCCCCCATATATTTCAAATTCAAAGTTATCTCTAAAACTGTTGTACTTTGGGTTAGGTTTAGCCATGTCCTCTGTGATTTCTGGAACTCATGAATGACTACCATGAAGATTGAAATAAATGTTTGAATTATACACAGGACTTTAAGAAAAGACTGGATGTGGCACTCAGTGACATGGGCTGGTTGACAAGGTGGTGTTAGGTCATAGGTTGGACTGGATTGATCTCAAAGTTCTTTTCCACCCTAGTCGATTCTGTGATTCCGTGACTACTAATTTTAATCTAAGATCTGTCAATAATTCTGTAACTTTGATTACATTCTTTGCCATGAACTTATGCCCATGTTCAACTAAAATACACTATTCTATATCCTTCCTCCATCAAAAACCCCATACATTTGAAAATTTAAGCACACACACACAGAGTGATTTAGGTGGTCACCAAATTTTAAGTACTTTAAATGGTTCTAGGTCATGCTGAAAGTGTTAATATCCTTGTCAGACTAAGCCTTTGAAATGCCAAATTTTATGCCTTTCCTGTGGAACAAAATCGTAAAAAACCATGAAACAATCAAAAATAGAGTAAAAATCTACTGTTTGAAGAATTATTTATTAAAATCTTTCTGAGACCTGATTTACAAAAGCTGGTAAAGATAGCAGGTTGTTTTGCAATAAAAAATATCTTGTATTGACCACAATTAAAATTAATATACTGGAAAAAATGTAAAGAACAATTTTCTGCTAGATACTTCTCTGCTCCATTGAATATTGCTTTGAGCATTGCATTATACATTATCATGTTGTGCTGATAGCAGTGGGGTAGTTTTATTACCTTAATAACACAACTGCAGTTAGTTAACACTGCACTATTTGGTTATATAAGGAAGAAAAATATTAATTTGTTTTAAATAAGAGACTGTTTTTAAAAAGGCACTAACTGCATCCCAAAGGACACATAAGAGACCTGTGCAATGCTAAATAAAGGAGTCAAGCCAAATGAAAAATGTAGAGGGATGCCTCGTTTCACTTAGGGAAGATTAATACCCTCTTTTCCTTTGACACCAACTGCTGTAATGGCTCAGGAAGTGCTGGAACTGTTCTGGCTGAATTTTGTGAAGGACAACAAGCAGGGATGAGACTGGGGAGAAGGGGGAGCTGTGGAGTTGTGAGGAGAGGGCTTTGGAGGAGGCAGTGGGATGTGCACAGCCAGAAAGGCAGCTGTGGCTGCGGGACGCCTGTACATGGTTCTTTTCATAAAGAGTCAGTTTAGTTTTAGTACCACGGGATTTCCACAAGTTAGAAACCAACAGACGGCGTGTGAAACACAGAAACTCTATTCTGTAACTGTTTAAAACATAAAGATTTGTAACATTGAAGTGCTGCTTTTCCTCCACAGAGGCCTTTTCTTAGTTGCTAGAATCAAGGAAGTGCCTGTCATGCAGGTTGTACTAAAATTATGCTTTGGAAAACAAACTTATCCGTAATAATGTGTTCCTCAACTGACTCTTTACCTATCATTTTTTACTTTTTAAAGAGAAACAGTTTATTTTCACTTGCTTCTTACTTGCTTATTTGAAGAAGACTGTAGCCAAATAGTGATGGTATTTCTAGAATGTTCATCTCAAGAGACAGATAAGAAAACAGCAATTGCCTGACAGTCAGTGGAATGTCAAACATGGAGCCATAAAAAGCTGTGTTCCTGTGCGTGTTTTCCTGTGAGGATAATTGTTCTTGTTGATGGTTATGTACCTTTGAAAGTAAATAACAAAATGTTACTAGTGAAAATAACAAGAAACAGAGAAAGTCAAAGCATAGCAAAGGGATTTTTCTGTTCCCAACAGAGGAAATTTTTTGACTGTGGAAAATGCAAGGAAGGAAAGGGGATATAATGGCCTGTACTGGAACAAATGTTTCGATATGCACCCTTCCCTCTGATTACATCTTTAAAAGATGGCTGGCATGGCCTGTGTGAAACATGAGCCCTTACACACAGGTGCTGTGTAAGCATGTAATGTTGGCTACCTTGGATTGAATAAGGAAAATGTTTCTCCTGAATCCAGGAAGGACAAAGCCTAAAGTGCTTTCCAGATCTGCAATTTCAAGCACAGTTTCACAACACTGTAGGTTTCATAAGACTGGGCATCACCATTCTTTTATGGTACTGTTCAGGATTTTACATTTAGAAATAAAAATTTGAGAAATGTATTCTCAGAAGTCGTATAGGAAGGGGGAATTGTTGGTACAGAGATAACATTTATGTTTGGCTTCTAGCCAGTCTACTCAAGAAGAAGGCTTGGAAACATGGGACAAGAAAACGCCAGAGACCTCAGAACATTGCACAGATATGGTGGGATGAGATTTAAGTTAGCAGGAGAAACTGAAGACCCAGGGAAAAAACCTGAACTACTGTTCTGCAAGAGAAGCTACAGGCTGCTTTCTATCTGTTCAACAGTTTTATTCTGGAAGTAGTGAATGCTACAGTTCTGTTTGGGAGCACAAGTACATACAGTATTTGTTACAACCTGCCCCAGAACAGGAGGGTAACCCAGGTGCTTGTTAATAGATGTATTAGAATGATGTATTAGAATGAACTAACACTGAATGACTGGTGTTTATAAATATACAAATGTAGGGTTTATTTCAGAACAATTTGGTTGCAATGGAAAGCAGTTATGTAGCCATTTTGGTTATTATCTGTAGTACTATAAAAGCATAAATACAACACTTAAGAAAATATATCAGGGAAAAGAAAAAAAGGATAAGAGTAGAAAGGTGTATAGTTACCACCCATGGGTCAAGCAGCAAGACTTGGTTGTTGCAATTTTGATGTACTGATGATCACAGTCCTGATCTATTGTGGATGGTGGAAGCCCACAAACCACAAAGTTCAATGGGTTACCATATACTCAGGTTCAGTGGGAATGCCCAGGTATTTCCTCTTGAGGTAAGGAGTTTTACACTGTGTGATGTAACACTATGGATCACGGGGCAGGTCAGCTGTCTTTGATGGTTTATGACCCCTTCTAAGACATCAGAGCTGCCTCTCGTCAGCATAGCTTAGTGAATTATGGCCTATGTGTGAATGTCCCGATGCTTCCCCAGAGGGGAATTTTCACATCTGAGCCAATTAACCAAGAGAGGACATCGGCAGGATCAAAAGCACTACCTCACCTTGCAGGATCGGCTTGTTATTGGCCTCTTCCCTTAACTGGCTCCAAACCCAGCTCATAGCCTCCACGGTAGATGTGCATCCCCTCTGCACCCAGGTGGTTACTTTGCCCACCGTCAGCAGAGCACTCAGCTGCTTTTGGAAATGGCTGATTGAGTCATTAACCATTCACATTCCAGTCTCTGACTGTACTATTGACATGAAGGAAATAAGGGGATGATAAATAATGGAGACATTAGCTCTTTTATTTAGAGCATTCATTTATTCTGGGAATTATGCCTTATGCTAGCTAGGATTGAGAGGGTGTAAATAAACTGCACATTTCACTGTCTCACATCAATTTTGCAGTTTACCTCACACTTTATTTTATCTGGTATCTGCCCTTTATCAGTGGACAATCAAATAGGAAGAGGAATTGGGAGAACAGGCTCTGCAAAAATAATGCACTGTGTCCCTGAAGGCATGCCTTCTCTAGGATAACAAGCTCCTTAAAACAAGGCACTAAGAAAGTGTATTGATTCCCATAAGATTAATCTTTGCCTTGGCATCTAGGACTGAGGGAGGTGTATGATTTACTAATCAGACTTCAGTTGATAAGAAATGTGTGTTCCTCAAACTTTCTCTCTTGTTCCTGAGGGGTGGCAAAAAAGCCAAACAATATATTCCTCTGTGCCTTTCCTTGTCACTTAGACTTATGAAACCAACTTTGAAATAAATGTTATGTTGGCAGTACACCATTTAATATCAAGGCACCTGCATGCTTTCTTGGTATAATGCTAATCAGAAAACAGAGAGGTTGGGTCCTTTTCCAGTAAGTATGTCCCACCCTTTTGAAACAGGAATCAGTCCTAAGCTTTGATTTAAAATAGATCTTTCTGTAGACCTCTTAAGCAATATCAAGATCCCATCTTGAACATGTACTACCAAAAGATAAATATTTTAGAAGCTGACTCCAGCAGGATTGCAGATGTCAGCAGCTTTTTAGCAAATTAGTATACTTTCAATACTTTAGAGAAAAGGAAGAAGTTAATTTTTTAATCTGGTGTCCCCAATGTAGAAATGAATGTATGGATGCCTTTGCTCTTCAGACAGCTTTGCTTTCAGATCTGTTAAATTCAATGGGCTGATCCCCAATAAACACCGGTCTTTTAGATCTTAGAAACTACTCATTTAATTGGGGAAGGCTGATCAAGGAAGCTTTGCTGCCCTCTTCAAACTGAAGCAATGCTGAGACTATTAGCTTAAAAATGCTGTGACAGGACTTTTGTTAGTGATCTTAGTGCTTTGTGCTGGCAACTTGGCTAATACATAAATGCTGACATACAGTAACAAAATTCATAATTCTCAAAAGTGTTATTCTTGGAGAGTTTAAAACCACATTTCATTAGTGAAAATATAACAATACACTTGTGCTTTAAGAAAAGAAATGTGAGGCATAAACACTTTCCTATACGAGCTTGGTAAGAACTGGATGTTTTGAACAAACCAGAAAATGTTTATTTTCCCAAGCTGGTGTACCAAATTCAAGAAACCTTCAAGCAGACTTTTTTCACAAAGTCAGAAAAGAGAAAGTGTTCCTCTTCTTTTCCTCCCCTTTTTTCTGCTTTGGATACTTGAGTGACTTAGGTAAGTGTTCATGGTCAGTGAATTAAAAACTGATGAAAACTGTTAGAAGTTGTTTCAAATTTTAAATGAATGTCAATTAATGTTTTAAAAAAATTAGTTTCAATACGTGGTTTCCAAACCTGGAATAAGTTTATGTGTGAGATTTGATGAAAAATATAATTTTAAGTGTTCAGTTTAGTACTTGCAGAGATCTATTTATGAGGAGCTACTCTGTATTTAAAAAACAGCCAAACCACTGCAGTGAACTGTGTTATTATGAAAATTTAAAAAAGCTTAAAGAAGCTTAAATCCTATTTTTGTTCATAGAGAAATTAATCTTACAACAGTTTTGCCTGGAATAAAGAATCTGGCCTATTCTGTGGATGTGGAATCCTGGAATAAAGAATTTGGCCATTCCGTGGACCACTGAAATGAGCTACAATGAATGAATTTATTCCTTCTGAGAGAGTTTAGAGGCACTACTTGCTGAACAGGGGTAGAAGATGCACATGCTTTG
Organism: Ptilonorhynchus violaceus; assembly: GCA_013397565.1. Lineage (NCBI taxonomy): Eukaryota > Metazoa > Chordata > Aves > Passeriformes > Ptilonorhynchidae > Ptilonorhynchus > Ptilonorhynchus violaceus. The sequence goes on from VZRJ01007336.1 coordinate 195,015, forward strand.
AATACTCTTCACACACAGCATCTTTAAATGCATAAAGGCTTTGACATATTGTCTTCATTCAAGAGAAAAAGCTATCCCAGAATAACTTTATTTCAAAATACACTTGCAATTAGAATTTTATATGAAATATCCTTTCCTGAGGATCTTAGTTTAACATCACACAAAGATTGTTCATTTTTATATTAATTTCAGGAACCTTCTCAGACATGTTAGTGGCAAGGGAATAATGAAGGAAACATTTACCATCTAAGAATGCAACGAAATAAATTAAACTGAAATCCTCCCTCAGTTTAGGTAACTACCAACAGTTTTGCTTATTACCACTTTTCTATAGATTTGATTGTTCCCTCTTCCCTCTTTGTGAGTAGATGTCTAGAAGAGCCATACTGGTTTGTACAGATGCAGAAGATTGTTTCCCCTGAGTTCTCATTTTACCACATCCGATATCTCAGGCACTCCTTCCACAGATTTAAGGACCTCTTGTTGAAGAGTTGATCTATGAGCTTAATGGATGTTGTGTATTTAATAAATGGGTCCAGAAGATGAGTGTGTTGTCTTCAAATTGTTCTTGATTTCTTGTTTCTGAGTAAAACCCTCTTCTCTCTTCCTCAGTTTTACTTAGATGCTTTTAACTTTAATTACTGCACTGATGGTAAATGGGAGTGTGGCTGTTTCTTCGTTCCTCTTTTCCAAGTATTCAAAAATAACCAAAGCCATCATCAAAACCTGTAGCTGCAATATAGAAATAAGAAACTTCAACTATCACTTCTTAGCACTCAAAACATCATTATGAAATTATAGCCAGACCAAATTTACAGGATTTTCAAATTCAAGATAAATAACCATCACTCTTTGACACTTAGAGAATGTCAGTCTATGCAGAAAAATTCTTTAACTACCTTACAGTAGCCCTCTTTAGGTTATGTATTTGAACTTTACTAAATAAATAAATAAATAAATACGTACATACCTACATAAATCAGTGTTTAATTCCCAGGCATCCTTTGTAAAGTTTGTTTCTCAAAGCAGTGTGCACCTGAGTCCCAGCAATACTGTGGAAATTGACAAAAGTGTGTGAAACAGGTTTTGTAGCAATAATCAATGGTATCACCTGATATAAAATAGTCTTGTTTTCATTAAACTTTCTGAGTAATACCTTCTGGCTAGTACCTCTGAATATTTGTTAATGAAGAATGGTCTTTCCATTTTTCTATTTTCAATGAACATACACTGATTCATTGAAAATTTGAACATTCTGGAAGGGGCTGGAGTTTTTCCCCATGGAACTTGAGACCACTATATCTAAATATAAAAAACCAAACTAAGGATCTGTGGGATGGTCTTGGTGAAACTTACTGGGCCATGTAGAGAACAGCATTATTTATTCCTTTGGTAGACCAAATGAGCAGGAAATGTGGGCAGGCTGATTAACCATTGATGGGAATTATGGCAACATTTCTCTATCTAGACAGCCAAGGTGTACCCACCTTGATGAGCCTGTGAATATATTTTTTTAAATCTTATCTACTCCCATGACCATCACATGAAATGTTGTCATTTGAATATAAAAGAGACCTTCTGTCTTTTGGAAGATAGGTGATTGTTGAAAGAGTGTTTCAATTCCCTCTCTCTGACTCCTTGAAATATAATATATAATATGTAATATATAATACTATAATACTGTGGCATGAGATGAATATAGAATCAGAATTTCTTGATTAAACATTTATGCTGCTCATTGAATATTTCAGGGGAAGAACATAAGAAAAATGCAGGAAGCTATAACATACTTAATAATTAACACTTTACTTCTCACTATCCCAGTGTCAAAAATGTTTGTCTAGATTCTCTGACTGAAGCCAACATTCGGATTGCTTTCTCTACATGTCCTACTTAGTCCCATTGCTGAAGCATGAATTTGGAGAGTCAGAGCTCCTCAGCTGCTGGGCACGTGGTGTCCTTATCTGCCCAGATGAGGTGGTACTGGAGAATCCCTCACGGCCTGAACAGGGAGCACAGGGACTGTGCTGAGCTGCCCCAGGGAGTGAGAGGGCTCATGCAAGCAGAGCAGGACGCAGGCAGGAGCCAGCCACTTGCCAAGTGGAGCACACAGTGCAGCTGTGATCCTACCCTCACTATGCCTTAGACACCTGCCTCAAAGCTACACACTAAGGCCCTTTATTTGCTCTGGACTTGAAGGATTAAAACCAGATTCCTTTCTTGAATGTAAAGGAGGACTTCATCCTTTTATGTCAGGTTCTGCATACTTCTCATCTGGTAGCCCTGTGACTCAAGCTTTGCCAATAAGGAGGAAAATCTAGGTTTCAGTCTTTCTTCAGCATGTTCTGGCTTTGCTAAAACCTCTCCAGTTGAAGCTGAGCTACCAAGCAGGATGGAAGGATGATGACAGAATGAAGAGAATTACCAAGCGGTAACATAATTCTACAGCCTGTTTTGATAACTTGGCTTTTAAAGGTGTACGGTCTAATTCTCCTTCAGCTTTTACATTATCAGTGATAATTATTTTTTTAGATGAATACTGGAATAGGACTTTAGCTCAGATCTCTGAACTGATGTACTGTATTTAGGGTAAATCTGAAATAACTACTGATTTGTAATTCAGCAACAGAACAGATGAGAACAGAGGCTGACTTCTGTGACTGTTTGGACAAGAGTGTGCTTTTGACACATGTACTCTGTGTACAGCAAACTTTGTCATGTGAAACTGGAGGCAAAACTAAACATCTATAATCCTCTTGTTGAGCTAGGGTTATAGAGTTCAGGAGGGCATTTGGCAATTGTGGTGAAGAAGAAGTAAGCTTTGTAGAAGGAAACATGCTTGACATTTGAAAATATTCTCCCTCCACACTGCTTTTCATTCCTTGCATTGTTAGTTCCGGGAAGTGTAATTCAGGCCTTGTAGAAGGACTTAAACCTTAGACTTTGTATATACTGAAAGTTATTCCTGCTGGGAAAGATGCTGGGGCTTAAACTCTGGGAGCCCTCTTGGGTTCCTTGTGTATGTCACCTGGAAGCACCACCTTGTGTTTTTGCAAATCTTTCCCCTGATTGGGACAAAAATCAGAACTCAGGACATGGAATTCTGGTTTTCATGTGTATACACACTCGCTCTGCATGTATGCAGTATAGGACAACAATACTTTGAGGGAAAAAGATCCCTTATTCAATATAACACAATACTTGGGAAATAAGTGATCAAAATTAAATGGCAAAGTTTTTCATAAATCCTTGAATTCTCTGAGTCATACCAAAGCTTTAAATTCAATACATTTGAATCTGCTGTTTTAAGTACTATATGATAAGCAGGAACATCTTCTAACAGTCCAGTGTGATCTATCACAACTTGGGAAAAAACCAGGTATTTAAAGATGGCCATACCTCAACCAGTGCAGACAAACAGGGAGAAATCTACATCTTTACCCCATAACTGTGTTCCTGGGCTGCAACAGCAGCCAATTGCTATATCTGGCCTCCCCCTGAGGGAAGGGTGTGAGGCAAAATTATTTCCCTTTGTTACTGCGAAGCTAAAATGGTGTTAGGCTTTTGTCACCCTTCTGAGAAAGCCATAGTTTACCAGCAAGATATAATCTTTAGTAAATTGGAACAAAATTCTTTGAAATCTTAAGGTAGTCTAAAATTCCATTACAGTGCAATTTCTAATGAGTGTAGTAATTACTATTTGACCAAGGACTTCTGATTCAGAAAAACAATGTTATTTTTAGTCCTTTCCACTTCAATTACAATCTCCAAGGACATGCAAAAGCACATAAAAAGTAATTATAAATATTCTTTCTGAATGTGCAAATCCTAAGATGCTTCTTTTTTTTCTCCAAAATTTCACTTTTGGTTAACCACATTAGAAAGCTTTTGATTATTTAAAAATTTATTAAAATCTGTGTCATATTAACAACGCTAGTTCTTAATTTTGCTACAAAAAATAGATGGAAATGGATCAAGACAGAAGACAGTACACCTTTCATTAGAAGTGAGATTGCAAAACCAAGATTTGCAAACAGTCAAAAATTAATGTTGAAGAGCACAAACAAGTATCCTGGCACTTAGGATACAGATTTCAATCCAAGGTTTTCTTTGCCAGCAGCCAGTAAGTGATTACATAATCCTAGTAAGACAAACTCAGGCATGAGAAAACTCTGCTGTCAGTACTAACATCCTTTGTGTCTGAGTAGTGCCACAGACACTGAGACAAAACAACCGTTCTTGTGTCTTTAACCTTTGTCCATTGGTGTGTGATACTGGGAATTGTCAATGCTAAACAAACAGCATTAGCGTGCATCTCATGTCAGCAAGAGGGATTGCGCTTAGAGCAGTATTTAGTCTGCAGATTTAAAATTTAAAGCTAGAATATGGAGATATAAAATTAACCAACCTATCCTGTGCAATCTGTGCATGAACAATTTTATCTTGGCAAGACAAGTAGAACATGTAGGAGACATGAGGCTGCATAACACTGGACTGGTTTGAGCTCCTGTCTGGGCAAAACTCAGCACAATTCCAAAGCGAGTTCATCTTGACAACTTCAGAAGAAATAGTAAACCCGCACAATTATAGAGTATGTGGTAAGTTCTACCCTCACTGACTGAAGCAAACTAATGGACAAGAATGCAAAAAAAGCATGCAATTAGAATAAGAAAAACTGCTTGGTGTAATTAAGTGAGTAAAAGTGAGCAGAAGCACAACTGGCATAGATGGGAGGGCAAATCTGAGAAATGAGTTATGAATATTTCAAATTATTTCTGATACCATATTGAAACTTGAACTGTTGGAATTTTTTGGCTACTTTTCCTTACTTTTTTCTACTTCACACGGTGTACATCTTGAGAAACGTATTTCATTTGGGAATTATAGTGTTTTATTAAGAAGATTTACTGCAGCCCTGGCAGAATGAGGGATAAAATGCTTGGCCATGAACTTGTGAAGCTAAGCTGCACCATGTTCAGCTGGACCTTAGACAAAACAGAGCACATACAGTTTCCTTTTTTAAACAGTGAGGATAAAGCTGAGGGTGCCTGTACACATCTGTTTGGCAAACTGATGACAGGGTGCCCACCAAAATGGAAGATGATAGTAGGTACACATTGTGTAAAGGCATCATTTCCTCAAGATAGTATAAACAGAGGATGGGAAGATAGTTACACAAATCTCTTAGTTGGGGTGGGCTTTTTTTAACCTCTTTTTTTTTTGCCTGTGAAGATGCTCTCTATTTTAAATGCTTTGTGGCATTTAGCAGTGCCTCTCCCACTTACTGAGGGAGCCCTGATCTGCCCATGGGGGATGCTTGCACTCTTCTTGTATTAACTTGATAAAGCAACCCAGTGGGGAAATCATGAGCTTCAAAACTCATCCAGGTGGATAAGATGATGAAGCTAAACAAAACTCTTTCTGAAATGTGTATTTTGATATACTGACAGCTTGCCCTGCATCTACCGCTATCGTACTCAGACTGATCTACCTCCTACCAATAGCAGATGAAAACAGTGATTTGCTACAATTTTCACATTGCAATGAAAACTGCAATTGCCATGTTAATGCACCAAACATTCATAAAGGAGACAGAGAAGTAGGAAGTGGGTTTAAACCTTTTGGATTGTTGCACAGTTTCGGAAAAACACCCGAGGACTGCTTTAAATTTTCTGAGAAAGGGACATTTGTATAAATTCTGGGCTTCATCTGGAATCTTCAAAAAGAATTTTTCCCCCCTAGAAAAAGATTTCTGTCAATATCGGACAAAAGAAATGAGATTACTGGGTGAACGAAAGCTGTGCTCTGCCGTTCCAGCCAGGGATGAAAAAGAGCCCAGCCGCAAGTGCAAGCTGTAGAGACCCTTTGTATTCTGGTATGAGCAGTTTACACAAAGCAAGCAGATGTGATAATTATAGAAGCAAACCACATAGTGCTACAACATCCGAAGACACCGGATTAGCCCACTTTTCTGGGGCTTTCTGGGGCTATACTTTTCTGTCTTGATTTTTATGGGGTTTTCTCCTATTATTTTAAAATAGAGAAACGTTCTCTGCTTGCAGCGACGGAGGCTGATTTTTTTATAACACTCCTGCTACGGCGTTGGGCACAGAAGCAAGAGGGACTCCGGGTGAGTTTGTTTTACAGGCGTGCTAAGAACTGACGACTCAACAAGAGCTCNGGCACCGCTCACTCCCCGCTTCCCACGATGGCTCCCGAGCGGCCCCCGGCGGCCTTCGCCGAGGCGGGGCAGCAGAGCGGGCTGCAGGTGTGGCGTATCGAGCGGCTGGAGCTGGTGCCCGTGCCCCCGAGCCGCCACGGCGACTTCTTCGTGGGGGACGCGTACCTGGTGCTGCGCACGGAGCGCCGCGGGGCCGGCGTCGCCTACCGCCTGCACTACTGGCTCGGTAGGAGCGGGCGGGCACCGCGGGCGGGGCGCCGGGACAGCCCGCAGTGTCCACTCCGCTACTGAAGGGCCTGCTGGGCTCCAGGGCATCGGGGGCAGGATTTTCCCCGCCTTTCTCAGAAGGGCTGCGGGTGCGAGGCTTCCAAGTGGAGGTACTCGAGGTGGAGGCTGCCACCAAGGACCAGGGTGATCCCAAGCCTCACCCCATCCGATGCTGAGGGGGTGACTAAGTGGTGGGACACTTTCATGGCAGAAAGGTGACTGCTTGCTCACTTTGTAGTGTTAGTTTGGAAAAGTGCTGAAGTGTTAAAGTGAAGTCTTGGCTGCACCCAACAGAGACTCACGAGTGAAATCCTGCCTTCACTCACGTGAAGAGTTTTCTTGCCGTTGTTTCCATCTGGACAAAAATTTCCTTCGGGTCATCTCCCTGCGGTGTTGTTGCCCTGGTTAGTGTCTGGGTGTTGCCTTTTTCAGCTAGACTAATTTTGCTTTCTGATGATACAGAGATCATGTGCAAAGACACTAGGTTTTCCGTAAAACTTCTTTAGTATCAGTCTGGCAGCCTGCTGGGACTGGAACTGGGCTGATGTCTTTTGCCTTCCACCTTGACTAGCACACTTTACCTTAAAATCCAAGTCTGACATGAAGCTGTGTTTTACGTGACTTCCCCATCTGGCCACAGTGTCATCCAGCCACAGTGGTTGCTGTGTAGCTGCCTGAAGCCTATTACTTTTTCCTTGTCTTACCAACAAGTTTGTGTTTGTAGACAATCATCTCAATGAATGCACATAAAGATAGGTTAATGTGTATTAACATTAATGTGCTTGAGTTGCTGCAATTCTTGTACTTTTGCATGCATTGAAAAAGAATTGCAGATAAAACTGGGATTGTTTCTGCATAAATGTTTGAGTGTTTAGCTTTGCACGTGTTAGGAGTTTTCCAGCTGGCAAGTGGGATAGTGTCTGTCTCTGGTAAGACTACAATCATAGATGGCAGTGTAAATGAATTTCTGGCAGAGGTTTTTCTGTCAGCAGTGCTGCTAGTTAGTAGCAGGGTTTGGCTCTTTAGACCTTTGTTAATGAAGCTGGAACTACTCATCTTAGTGCAGGTCTAGTAGACACATCACAGGGAATGATGTAAGGACTCTCTGCAGCTCTTGGGAAGTGAAAGCAGAACAGTGACTGACATTTCCAGCAATTACAACCTCATTGCTGCTGGCTGAAGTGCTTTAGTTGCATACATCGATGCACACTTTGTGCTGATGTGGTGATATCCAGATACTCTATCTATACTCAGGTGATATGGGCACCTGTTGTTGTTGTGTGGCTGGCAGGGTGGCTCACTGCTGGCAAATCCTTTCCTGCTTGCAAGATACTTCAGCAGTGGGGTGGAAAAATCTCAAACACTGCTGCATGCTTAATAGTGCCAGGAGACCAGGACTTCAAACAGGGTGTATTGGGAGGGCCAGTCACACCAGGGCAAGAACCATAGAATCATTTTGGTATTTTTAACTGATTTGCTCTGCTGTTACGTACACCCAACTTTTCCTTTGTGAGCAAAGACTGTATAACTTGTGGGCCAGGAAGATCGCAGTAGGATCTTTCTGAAGACTTCCCATAAGTGTCTGTGGACAGCTGCATCAGTCACTTATACACAGACTTTGGGATGTAAAGAAAGAACTCTTGTTAAATTAGATAGGTGGAAATGCTGCAGACTTTGGGCTTAGGTACTTATAAGGGCCCTGCCATGTGGTGACAGTCCTACTCCTGCCTGACATCTGTGGTGTGTTATTGTGGTGGCCACATACAGTGGCTGTGAGTGTGAATGGGTTCTGACCAGCAAAAAAAGGCCCCCAAATTCAAAATAAAAGCAGAGCATCAAATTTTCCTATGACATAGTGGCAAAGGTCCTCCTAATACCTTGCTTGGGCACACCCAAGGAGTTCGAAGGTCTAGACCAGGGGAGGATGATCTGTGACCTGGATGTGCTGACAGTCTTGAGCTGTGACTGGCATCCTAGGGTTAAAGTGACCCCACAGTTATTTTGTCATCCTGAAGCTTCCTTTGGGAAAGCCGCTGTTTACCAACTATCTCAGGTACACTGACATGCTGTTGAGGTTGGATAATTTTTGAGCAAGCTGACTTGGGCATTGCAACATTGTTGGCATTGCCAAGCAATCGATGTGGATCTGTGTCACCGTAGCTGTATCCATTTTTAACATCGCTCAGACATCCTGGCTCAGCTCTCTCTACTGGCACTTGAGCGATGCCTTAGAAGCTCAGCTGCTAATCCTAAGGGAGCTGTCTGGACTTGAAACTATCACTAGTGGAAACAGCATGTACTGTGCCACTATGGGGCTACCTGTGGGAGTAAGATTGGCTATACCCCACTTAGTATCTTTAATAAAATCATGCATAGTGTTTTTTAACTATTTTTTAACCCTTGTACCCAGAGATGAAGTTATAAGTTCTGTCCGTGTGAACCAGGATCTAACCTGGTAAAAATTTGTTCTTTCCCCTCTATGCTTGGCTTATTTATAACTGTTTGTGCCTCAGACTGTAAGGTAAATCTGGTTTTCATACAAGCTTGAATAACCTATTCTTGGACTGATGCTCACTTGATTTTTTTTTAAATGGAGTTTCACTAAGTATTTTATTGCATAATCGCTGTGAGACCAAGTCTGATAGTTCTTATCTCTGACTCTGTTCAAAAACCATTTTTCTTCAATGCTGAACTCTGTTGTGTAATTGCAAGTAATAATTTGGAAGGATCTAGTCCTAATGGATATGAATACCTCTACTTAGAAAAACAAACAAAACACCCCTGAACTTTACCACCAACTTTAATGTGGTACCCAGGTCTGAGAAAGCATATTGGACCATAGCAAGTTCTTCTATCATGCAGTGATAGGGAATTTTTTCGTAAGTTTCTTGGGTTACTGCTTTCAGTAATTTTTGTTATTTACCTTTTTTTGGGCAGGCTTAATGCTCTTTGTTTCCCTATGCCTCCATTATTCTTTGGACTTCTTCCCTACTTCATCCTTGGTGCTTTCTGGAGCTTCCATTGCCCCTGTGTCTCCATAAAAGCTGTGGTGGTGGCAGTGGTGACATTACTCCCTGGAGAAGCACGGTTGTTGGTGGGCCATGAGTAGGGCACTCATTCTCCCCAACAGAGGAGGAAGGTCAGTGATGCCCTTAGGCATTCCCTCTTCTCCCATGCTTTATTCTTTCCTACTACCTTACAGGGTAGTAGGACAAGCCTCTGGTGACACCAACACCTATCTACACACTTCTGTTCTCTCACAGCCTGTGAGGTGTCTCTGTCCAGACTGTCTGGGCTCTGTGCTATTTTTCCACTTTTTCACCTAGAAGCAGGGAAATGGATAATGTAAGTGAGAAGCTGCTCCTGAGAACTGCTGCCTGTATACCTGCTTTTTGCTCTTATTTAGGAAGAAAAATAAAAACTAAATGGAAGACCTCACTTTTCCTTATTCTTCTATAGCTACCAGGAAGCCTGGTTTTTTAGACTTGATTCTATTTGTGCTTTACTTCAAACAATCAAAACTGCTGAAAGTATTCATCAAAAGTGTATGGGCACACGTTAAAAGCTTTGGTTTAATATACAGCCTGTTTTCAGCATGATTAGGCCACCAGCACACTAGATCAAGAGGCTGTTTTGCCACAGTCCTGGGAAGAGGCTAGTCTCTACAAGGTGTGAAACAAAGTGTGACCTCATGAAGCAAATACCTGAGCCCCAAAGCTGCTTTTCTTTCTCCCAGCTGTACCAGGCAAAATACCTTGCGTGCATTATTGTGTCAAGATGACTGCTTTATGGCTTGGTGAGTTGTTTGTAGCATAAATATATGGTTTACCATCCAGACAGTGCTTTGACATACCTTTCTTTGTCTTTGAACTTGAGCTCAAAGTCCAAGAATCATTACTGCTGTCACTTGCCATGCTAAACTCAATGAAAATATTCTTTTTTTTGAAGAGGCTGAGAGAAGATGAACTTTGCTATTTTTCGCTCCTTTTTCCTTATGAATGCAGTTTTACAAAGTAGTCAAGAAATGATTTGGAAGATCATTCTACTTGATGGTGAACAAGATTATGATGTAGTGCTTTGTTGTCACATAAACATGGGCTGTACAATCTGCTGAAGGCAGTGCCCAACCCAATTGTCATAGAAACAATTTCTCCAACAGAATTCAAAGTTGTGTTAGTGCTTTATTGACATAATATTTCCTCTTATTTCAGGGAAAGAATGCACCCAGGATGAAAGCACAGCTGCAGCTATCTTTGCTGTTCAAATGGATGACTATTTAGGAGGAAAGCCTGTGCAGAGTAGAGAAATTCAAGGATATGAGTCTACTGAGTTTGTGGGTTACTTCAAAGGAGGAATTAAATACAAGGTAAAGAGTCTGTCAAAATATATTCTGAAATTGTATGTAACATTGTTCCCCACATGAAGTCAAATGGTTTTTTTTCTTTGTAAATGGAGATTTTAAAAATTGTTACTTAATGCTTAGTGAGTTTAGATCTGAACTACCCATCTTAGTCCCAGTGTTTCTACAGAAAGCAGCAGCTTGCAGCTTGTTTGTTAGTGCCTCTTCTGATAATGTGAAAACCTTTCTCAATTTGTCCCCCTCAAAATAAAATTGTCCTGAAATTTCATATTTGTGTGCCTAAGGGAGCTCACAGTAGGGACTCTGTGTGTCTGGGAGGTGTTAAATCTCACAGAAATAGTTTCTGTCTTGTAGACTGAATAATTTTGTTCAAATGCAGAACCCAATGTGCTCAAGGGGTTAGAAACATGAATAGAATGGAAAAGACCAGAACCTCACTTGAATCTAAAAATGGTGTTTTTGCAGTCCTGCTGCAGTTTTTTTCTGAAGTAGATAAAAAAACCTCCTAAATACTTTTGTGAAAAGTTTTATCTTTTGGAAAGGTGTAGTGTCAGTGTCCTTGTATCACTTCCTGAGACTAAAAGGTAATTCCTTTTTTTTAACATCTGTGGGGGTTTTTTTAAGAATAAAGTAATGTATCTTGTGAGAATGTCGCCATAATAGAAGCTCTGTGAGCCATGGCTCAGTCAGCCTTTTTTTCCCATTACAAAGGTTTGTAACTTCTCACAGTCTACACAGCCAATTTTAAGCTTCTAACTCTGCTTGCATAAGTGAGCTTGGCAGTGATGTGCCCATACTTTTACATTTTAATTTTTTTCTTTGTAATCTCAAGAGCCCAGTTTCTGTTCCAACCCGAGGTCTGGGTCTCCCACAGGACTGGAGAATGCTGCCTCACAGAGGCAGACAGCTGAGCCAGTTTAGAAGATTATGCTTATATTTACACTTCTATTTACAGATTGTAAATCAACAGTTTGCTCTCACTTCCCCTAGTTTGGTACTCCTTGCTAGGTTGACTCCTAAGCTGCAGATATTCCTTTTGTAAAATTACAGAGTTGCTGTGGAATTACCCATCCATCTCAATGTAACCAGGGACTAAAACCAGCCGGACCTCTGGGATTCAAGTTTGGAAAACTTCAAAAGGAGCTGCGTATTTCTGTACTTTTCTTCAATCCTTGACTTTTGCCCTAACAATGGGGTTCAGTATTACCTCAACCTCTGAAGGAGGCAAGAGAGTGTTGTAAATTCTGTGTTTTCTCTTTTCCTTTTTTATCAGAGAACCCTTTGAAGCAGGGTGACATCTGCTCCCTTGGCTAAAGGTTCACACCTGAGAGTTCAGCAGCAGTGGTGTCTGTCTGGTCTGTGGTCAGCACTCTCAAGCACAACATTATTTTGGCTTGCTTCTCACTGCATAAATCATTTTTTGCACTGCTAGCTTCTCATCCATAGCAAAAAAAAAAAAGTAAGTTTGCAGAAATCAGGCTGAAATAAAGCTGTCTGCTTTGTTTTGTTTTATTCAGGCAGGTGGTGTTGCCTCTGGATTTAATCATGTTGTTACTAATGATCTGAGTGCCCAGAGGCTGCTGCATATCAAGGGCCGGAGAGTTGTAAGAGCCACAGAAGTCCCCCTGGCCTGGGCCAGCTTCAACAAAGGAGATTGTTTCATTATTGACCTCGGAACTGTAAGTATTTTCTAGAGCAAAATGCTGAAAAGTAAGAGATGTATCCCTTCTAAGATTTGAGTAATCCCCTAAAATGCAAAACTGATTTTGTCACTCAAGTGAACCGACAGAAAGAATCTGCTTTAGAAAATCAGTTTGTCGCACCACTTGAAAAGTTTGAAACTGCCCTAAATGTTTTCTGAAGTATGCACAAATTATCCACTAAGAAACAGTTGTCTTTTCCATTCAAGGCATTGGGATTTTTCATTACTGACGTTTGAACAGCTTAAACTGTTTACAGTAAGTCCAGTCTGACTTTGTCACTATCTACCAGCTGAATGGGATCAGTGCTAGTGTTCAGAGCAGAATGCAGATTCAACCATTCTCTTAAGAGCATTTCTCCACAGTCATAAAACTTTGATAGTGACAATTGACCCTAAAGAAATATCTGCCAAAGTGGTTATAAAACTACTTGAATATTTCAAGAGATCACTTGAGAAGCAATCTCACGCTTCAAGGCTTTCTGCTGAAAGCAAGTAGAGACAGTGCAGAAGATTATGGACAGATAAGATAATTTTACTTGCTTCAAATGACTTGAAGTGTAGTACTGTCACCTCAGAATACATGCTAAGGCTTTCTGATATTAAAAGTAGCAGCTGGGATGTAGTCCACACTAATTAGGTGCTGGTTACCAATTTGAAATGATTCCCATGCCTGATATGCTCACAGGTATAAAATGGAAAGCGTGTGAAAGGAAATGGTTTTATCTGTGCTTGATTTTTAACTGTAGTGTTTACAAGGAAGTGAGGTCATGTACTTCAAGATTTCACAGTTCCCCTGCTTATTGAAAAATGAGCTCTTCTGAATTCATGTTGTGCATTTGGCTTTTTCCTCTGAAAACTGTCTCCTAGTGTGATAATTGAAGGTAATCAATATAGCTACTTGATACCCATATGTCTTTGATTTTTATCAAGGCTTTGCAGCCTTCAGATCGAACACCAACCAGTGTTTTTTGATTATTATCCTTTTCCTGTTATATCAGTGTGGTTTAATCATCTAAACAGCCTGGTGATCAATATCCAAAGCTATCTCTCAATGTCACTTTGCATAGAAGACCCAAATCATCTATTCCCTTTCAGAGTCAACCCATGGGAGAGGGAAAAGTTGGAACTAAACATTGCTAGAAAATGCTGCTTTTGCAGTCAGGCTGTAATCAGCCTTGAGTTTTCTGGAGTTAACCTCCCATGGACATGTTGTGGAACTGAGTGTACTCCATGAATTCAACTTGACCCCTATTGTGCTACAGTTACCCAGTTCACATAGAGTAATTACTTAGGTCACTCTGCGGACATGGCACATGGCAATGACACTGATGAAATGCACTGTGTGTGTATTGTAGTGTTACGTGTGTAGCTTGGGGTCCATCCCTTTTAGTGGGAGGAGAGTGCTGTCACTAAGCAATTTCGGTGTCATATGGCTTTAGAGTCTGCCTGATACTGAATGTACATTGGAAGCCTTTCACTTTTTTTAGTGTAACATCACTGGTTTCTGATTCACTGTTTGACAAGACAGAGGTCAAGCAGCAATGCAACCCTGTGCCTTCACAGGAAGAAAGATCAGATGTGAACAATATCTAGATTTTTTTTTTTGCCACTCTATAGGAAATGTCAGTCAAATCACGTGACTAATAACAGTTCTTGCTGTTATGTCAGCTGTGTAAGAGATGGGTCTTCTTGGATGTATTGACAAGTTAAGGAAAAAATGTATCTAGACATTCACAGTCATTTCATCATAGGTTATATAAACCAGACCGTGCTTGTGGGAGATGAAAAGGCAATGTGTGACATAGTTCAGGATGAAGATATGCAGGTCTAGTGAATTACCTCTAGGTAAATGGGTGTGATAGAAAATACACTGTCACAGGAGAAATCTTGAGCAAGTTTTAGAAGACCTGTATTTCAAGCTGAAATAGCTTTACTTCAGATTGAAATTTTCCATGACTAGAGGCCCATGGTAAATGGGTGAGGCTTTATGAGCCTTTACAGGAGCTCTTAATTGAATTTAAGTGTTCTTTGAAAAAAGAAAAGGATTTTGGCTCAAGTAGATTCCTCTACTTAGTAATTGAAATAAAATTAATCTTAAATAGGATTGCTTTTGATTCTTGGGATTTATTGCAGGGCACTACAGACTCATTGTCTGAGAATAATGGGCAGTAATTGCATAAAATAATGATCTTAAGGTCAGTGCTTTTAATATCAAATTATTGTAGTGTGTCAAATAAGACAAATTTCCAAGATTTACTTTCCCCAGTCTCTTAGCTAACCAGAAGAATGGTCTCCATGGCACTGCAAAATTGCTTGTGCAGTCCATTTCCTGTTATATTTTATCAAGCCACTTATCTAATATAAAGAAAAATCATTTCAGTTTTCCCATTGAGCTCAATTACTGCAGTATTTTAAAGTAATGGTTTGAACAGATAAGGGAAAATTACAAAAGGTAATAATGATTAGGAATAAAATCATTACTAATCACTAGGATTTCCTTCATAGGGATAATGCTTTAAGCAAAAAGTATTTGTGTGCATTTCCAGCTAGGTTCGCATATTTACAGTTCACATTCTGATGTTTATCTCATACCTAGATCATAGAATAGTTTTGGTTGGAAGGGACCTTTAAAGGTCATCTAGATCAATTTCCCCTGCAATGAACACAGACATCTTCAAGAAGTTCAGGTTGGTCTGAGCCCTGTTAACCTGACCTTGAATGAAGGTTATTCTACCTTGATCCAGTGTTTTAAGTTATCAGAGTCAAACCTTGGCTGGAAATAAGATTAGAAAATAGCGTTGTAACTGCGTGTCTCCTTTTTTGAACCCGAGTTGACATTGCCATATTTAGTGCTATTCATTTGAGTACAACATGGACTTCCAATCCACTGGCAAATCAAACAGCTGTTGCTGCAGCCC
The DNA here is from genome assembly GCA_013397565.1 of Ptilonorhynchus violaceus. Lineage (NCBI taxonomy): Eukaryota > Metazoa > Chordata > Aves > Passeriformes > Ptilonorhynchidae > Ptilonorhynchus > Ptilonorhynchus violaceus. Next base: position 210,443 of record VZRJ01007336.1, read on the forward strand.
TTCCACAGACCTGGGAAAACTCTCATCTGAGTCTGACCCCGCTCTTAAAAGTGGTCAGGATCCTATGGGGCCATCTCACATGTGCACAACCCACACAGCACCTTGGCTGATGTGTTATTAAACCACATTTACAGCACTTCAAATACCCTGCCCAGGTCTAATCTTGTCTCCTTTGAACTCTCCTGGCTGGAACTGAAAATGGGTGCAGAAGGCAGAGAAAACACTGTCCGTGATATGAGAGGAGTTATTAGCTGTGGGTAATGTATAAAGACCTTTTATTCAAGCAGTCTTCTGTAACACCATGAACTGTGGTAGCTGTGACTACCATACTGATGTTTCTGTACAATGTGTGATCCAGGAGGGTGCCTGGGGTGCCATACCCCTATTTAAGATTTTTTGGTTTTTCTCTACAAGGGATTTCCATGGCACCTCTTTGATGAATCTGGGAATCTCCCTGTAAGGGAGCCTTTGGGACAGGGCAGGTAAGACAAGTGCAGGGCAGTTGCTGAGAAGGCCTAGAGTAGAGCACACCTTTGTCAGGTGCTGCTTAGTGCATCTTGTCCTGGCATAATCTGCTCAAGTTTTCCCAGGAGCTGTTATCTTTTGCCACACAATACGCTGAGTTGGAAGGAACCCACAGGCATCATAGAGTCAAACTCTTAGCCCTGCACAGGACATCCCCAAGAGTCACACCAAGCCTGAAAGCATTGTCCAAATGCTTCTTGAACTCTGTCAGGTTTGGTGCTGTGACCACTTCCCTGGGGAGCCTGTTCCAGTGCTCAACCACTCTCTGGGTGAAGAACTTTTTTCTAATATCTAACCTAAACCTCTCAACACAACTTCAGGCCATTCCCTTAGGTCCTGTCACTGGTCACCACAGAGAGATCACAAGGAAGTTGTAGAGTGCAATGAGGTCTCCCCTTAGTCTCCTCAAGGCTGAACAGACCAAGTGACCTCAGTCGCTACTCATATGGCTTCCCCTCATGGCCCTTCCCATCCTGTTCTGAACTGTTCTTGGTTTCCCATCTGAGAGAAACCAAGCTGGATTTGACAGTTCTTAGTGGCCTTAAACTGTCTGGCCATGCTCTGTGCTCCCCATTACCTCCAGAGGCAGCTCTCTCTGTATCACCTCATCCTCCAGCCACATCCCTTTTTCTTCCTTCACCACCAAGACAATTCTCAAAACAGCAAGGAGCAGGGGAGGGCATGGAAAATGATCAGAGAAGGCAAGGAAAAACATGAAACATTGTTCCATTTAGTGAATAACATACCTAGTTTTCCAGGCTATTTTAGTACTTATCTAGATGCATATGTAAATATACTGTATGTGTGTATATTTCTGATGTGTTAAAGACTTTCATATCTTTTGTCAATTTTCTTGGTTTAAAGTGGGAAGAAAACTTGTCAGTATTGTGAAATTCACCCTGTATATATTGGTAGATACTGGTGATTTACAAAATTGGAATGCTGAGAATTTGGGTAGTTAACAAAACATGGAGAAGAAGTAAGGCGAATAACGATACAATAAAGCAACATGAAGTGATCAGCTGATCTTGTTGAAAGCTTGTCAGCTCAGTTTGGGAAGCCCTACTGTATGCAGACTGTATAAAGTTGTATATTTAGTGACCTGCAAAAATATTCTCTGTGCATTTGTTTGGATAGAGCTTTGTAAAATGTAAGACTTAATTCTCTCTGTCTGATTAATCTCTTGATGGGAGATAGCAGCAGTGCTATGAGCTAAGTGACTGCAGAGGGTAGGCAGAGGGCTGTGCACTGCTCAGCCTCATTGAAGAAATTAAGAGACAATTGTTAAAATAAGGGGGTGAAGGGTGATGTGTGATAACTACCAATGAAGTTTGAGCTTGGGCCTGATTGCAGCTGGAAAGTTTTGTCGGTACAATAAAAGTTCTGCAGATGGAACATTACCTTTCTCCCAAAGGAAGAGTGCAGATGGGTGGGGTGATAACCATAGCTCAAGCTAAATGAAGACTGAAGGTAAACTGTACTCAGTTGTCCATTCTTCCTGTTCTTATGGTGGTGCTTGTAAACTGATTTATAAACAGCCAAGAGGTTGTTGGTTTGAAATTTAAGAGCCTACAATGTTCTTAAAAACAACTTGTGCTATCTAGCAATCAATGTATGTATTTCTCAAGGGCTCCATGAATCCAAGTGAAAATTATGATGTTAGAACTCAAAAGTATGAGACTGAACAGTGCTGTTGTGATCATGTATCTGTCAGTATGTTCCTACTTGAACTCCAGGCATAATTGACATGTCAAAAGAAGAAAAATTGCTGCCTTGCACAAAGACACTAGAAGAAATACACCAAGCAAAAAGGCTGGCTTTTTATGACAGCTGCTTTTCATAACAACTGTTAACTTGGTATAGTTTAAATTATGTTTACAAAAAGAAAAGTAACTTCTGCTTTTTAAAGACCAAGTGAACAGATACTTGCTTTATGATTATGACCATGGCATATGATTCAGCATCACATTGCAACCTTGAGCACAGTTGTCTTGGCTGCTTCTGTAATCTCCTTGCCTTCTTGCCTGCACTGTCTCTTTTAGGTGGCTTTGCTTCTCTTCCATTGAGAAAGCCATTCACAACAGGCATATTAATTGCTTTAATAAAGTCACTGTTAAGGTATAAGCAGGGCTGGAAGAGCAGATTCTTGCATTTTGCATCACTGGATGTTTCTAGTTGCTTTCCCTGGCGCTAACAACTGACTCATGTTGTTTTTCCATTCACATGTTTCTCCTACAGCTAACCTCTTCCCCAGTTTCCCCCAGCCGAGAGTTAAACTATTGCTCTTGCTGCAGCGGGGAGCTGCCAAACAAGTAGCAGAGCTTGAAGAACTAAAGTGCTTTGGTTCTTTATTAACTTTATAGACTTATTAACAGCACTAAAATGTTGTTATATCTACACAATGTGTATCTTGGTAAGCAAGCATCTTAATTTTTTTCTAATTCAGTGAACAACTTACTCCTGCAATGTAAATGTCAGCATTCTGAAAATTGCTATAGTCTCAAAGTCATCAGATGGAAAAAAAATATTAAGCCCTTTTTACCCCCACTTCAGTTAGAGTATTCAGAGTATGGATTTTTTTCTTCATACTCTATGGACTGGAGGGTTTCCCCTCACCCCCACTTCTACACAGAAAAGTAGCTAAACCAGAGATCACTTAAGCTCCAGGTGGGCTGGACATACATGTATGCACAAAGATTGTTAGGTTAGCTTACTTCCTGATGTTGTAGGAAGTCCAGATGTTTTGCTGCTTGGGCTGCTGTTAGTTAGAATTAAGATCCTCCTGATATTCAGCCCTTAATGCACTGTGGTATAGTAAGATCTATTCCCAGTACATACTAGCAAAACAGGTGTGAGAGGAAAAATGAATGCACTGAGTTCATGACTCTCCTATATCTGACTTATTTTTAGTCTGAAAATTTGTTCCATTTGAGTCAAATAGGAGACTCCAAAAACTGGTTACAAAGACACTATTGTAATTATACTAGGGCCAGGGTCATGGTGGCTTCAGCAGCATTCTGGCTGAATGAATTCAGAGTTTGTTTTGGATTATCAAAACTTTGCAACTTTCAATGGTTCACTGTATTACAGTTTCAACAAATGTAAAAGGTAGATTTGATGGATATGTAAGATGAGGGAGATTTTTATCGCTGCCTATATCTAGAATTCAACAGTCATGAAAGGAAAAAAAAAGAATAAGGAGAAAAATGCCTTCAGAAGTCTGTATTCATCTGGTTGAATCCAAACCTCCTTCTTAGTACATATTGTTAGTTCCTAATAAAAACCTGGATGTCAATGAACTGATAAAAAGCGCTGTATTGTAGTAATTTTTATTCAGTTTTACTGTTCAGTTATTTTCCCCACCATGTGGACTTGTTTTCTTGATTTAGCACTTTTCTGTACTTAAAAAAAAAATAAAAAAGCTCCACACTCTTACTTTAGGGTTGTCTGTTTTGTTTCCAAAAACTTGGTGTTTGAAATACAAACACCAATGTAATATGCAATTGTTTTACAAATACTTAGTATTGAAGGCATTAGAAGCATTTCTGTTGTTTGCAGTTCATATATAAACTTTTTTCCAGGTTTATTTCTATTTTGTATTGACATTTCTCCTTTAAACATACTAAGCTTGATTATGGAACTAGACTTTAACAAAGTACAGTTTCAGCTAAAATTAACTCATGCCTTATCAGAGCAGCTGTTCGCTAATGGCCATGAAGAGTCTCAGCTGAATGCATGCCAATTATTTTGATAGTAGGATGATAAGATATGTATAAGAGCTTTGCCAATATTCATGCATGTCCCATCTGCCTCTAGCTTTGCTGTTTTGTTTTTTTTTTTCTACTTCCCTCAGGAGGTGAGTACTAGGAGTGCTGACTCCTTTGGGGACCCCTACATCACAGCTTGTATCCTCCTGGCCCACCTTTCCTTACAAGCCTCATCAGCCTTTCTTCTGAGTGCTGTGAAACCACTACAGTGGCCTTCTGTGATGTGGGTGGTTGCCCAGGCTCTGAGCTGCTTCTGAACAGCAGCAGCTAAGCCAAAGGGAGGAGAGGAATTAAGGCAATCATAACTTTACAAACATTGTTTTCTTGCTTTCAGCCCTTTAGACTGAGTTGTGGGGGTAAAGCGAATGTTAGTAGGGTGTTTCACAGGAGTGAGCAGATCTAGCTGAAGAGTTTTCTTTTGTGCTAAGTCCATCTGCTTCAAAGTTGTACCTCTGCTGCACTGAATGTTGTAGTTTAGAGGAATGTTAGACAGACGTCCTGACTGACAGACATTGAGTCAGCATAAGTTGCATCATACCAACAGGACAAGGTCCACGCTATAGATGGTAGCTGTCTCTCAGCTAAGAGTGGTAAATTTTTTTTTTAATTGAGGTGCGGTTACATTCTGAGAGCATGTTCTAGTGTACGTGTGGGCAAAGGTGGACAGGTTTAAGGCATATCAGGGCTTCCCAACAAAAAATAGATGCATACCAGCTTGTGATACTTGGATTAAATTATTTCCTTAATGAAAGCTTAAATGTTTATTTCAATATTTTAAAGTTAATGAGACTTATCTCTTAAATATTTCACTGTTATTTTCTACCAAAATTGAAGTTTCACCACAAACTTGCTTCAAATTAGAGTTTTGAAACCTATTTAATTTGTTTAGCTTTTTAATGTTTCTTCATGTAAGAGAATGCAAATCAGCAATTACAGTAGGGACCTGGAAATTAGTAGGTATTTCAACAAAGATATAGATTTAAAACATTTGCATGTTTAGAGTATCTTTAACTAGAGCAAAACTTCTTTATGGATTTAAGCTTTTTGGCATTTTGCTGCATTGGCCTGGCTAAGATCCACAGAAAAGACCACAAAAGATTCAGAAAAAAAGAGTAGATTTTCATTTGCCTCCAAAGTGAGTGGGCTGCCAGTTGAATACAGAGGCGGCTATGTGTTCGAATGGAAAAAAATTGGGTTATGTCACTTCTGAAATAAGTGATTTTTTTGTTTGTTTGTTTTTCCTTCTCTTGCTCTGCATGCCATTTGGGGCTGGAGCAGGAAGCAGGAGGTGTACTTGCACAGTCCCCCTCCACACAGGGAAAAGTGCCAAGGTGCTCTTGCTCAGGGTTGCACATGAGCCGTGCATAATCATCCTGATGCACACTTCTGTATAGAGGCTAACGTTGGTCATTTTTAATGTGCTGTAGAAATCTCACGTGACTTGCACAAGGTCACTCTGCAAGCCAGAAACTATTAGGAGTAAGAGCAGTGAATTCTGATGCTCTGTGACTAGAAGACCAAACTGTGTCCCCAAAATGTGCAGTTGAGTGCAGACCTTGTTCTGACTGCGGTGTGCATGGCATGGACCCAGCCTGCCTTCCCAACCTCTCTCAGGAGCTCTAGAGTGGTTATTGTGATTATTCATTTTAACATTTTCTCACCCTCAGGTGTTGATTGTGTCAGCGTGATCTGACAAGTATATTGACATCAACAGACATTAATATAGGGCATCTCTCTCAAAATTCTGTTTAAGAGATTTAAAAAAATAAATACTGCTAGTGCAAACTTCTGAAAATAAACTGGGCTTGGCATGGGAATTACTGATGAATGAAGCTCCTTTTATTTTGAGGGGAGCGAACACTTGAAGTCTGTTTTCATTTTAATGGAAACATTTTTTGTCAGCCTGCCAATTCAAAATAAAGTTAGCAAAACAAGCCTAAAAATAGTGAAGGTGTAGTACAGCTAGGAAGCTGTGAAAGTAGTGAGTGAGCTGAAACTAAATATCATATTTTGCCTCTAGCTGAGCACTTTATATGACTAAAAAATAAATACATGAATAATAAAGTACAACCCAAAAGCTCAATGATCTGTTGGACAGGGTTAGATAACTGACTATATTTCAAGTAAATCCAGATCTAAGTATTAGCCTTCTCAAGAAGTGGTTTGAACTTTTAAAAATTTTTTTCTGGTTTTAAGTTGTTGAAAAAGCTAATCTGCCTAGAGGTTGAAAGGGATAAATTATATCAGGAAGACAAACTTGCAAATATTCAGTTTCTCTACCATGAGGCCTCAAAATTAGATACATTGAAAATGAGATTATTTTACTTCAGAAGAGAAAATCAACTAAATCCAAACTCCTGAAAGCTTCTAGCACTGAATGTTTAGGATATTTTAGTACTCATAGTAAATACTTTAAAATATTATATACTTTGGGACACTTTCATGACTTGTGGCTGCTCACTTCCTTCTGTTAGATTTATACAGTACACAAAGTTTAACTTTCAGGCTTTTAATATTGTCTTTATTCTCTAGTGCTGAAAAGCATCAGATTCTTGTTTCTCTTGCTTTTAAAATCAGTATTTTTTTAAATAACTATGTAAGAGGGAGCTTGAGACTTTCCAGATCAAGGATATTTTCAGACACTGCTTGTTGATTCAAGTGGTGGTTTATGCAGCAGAAGAAAACCTGGAGCATGGACTCCATAAGGAAAATAATGAAATCTGCAAATCTAAAAAATTTAAAATCCATTACTGTAGATTTTTAAAGGTCCTTCTGTTTCCTCAGGCTCATTTGAAGCCTAGAGCCTGTGGACTGTAGGAGAGCTCAGTTTAGTCACTTGCTGACTGAAGGCAAACTGGGAGAATAAATGGTGAATGTGGAGTAGCTTGGGTGCAGTGGGGCCTTTAGGAGATGCTCAGAAACCAAAATGTGAATTTATTGTCCAAGAAATAGAGGTCTTTGTAATTTGCAGTGGCAGTTTAAGTCTCACAATATCCTTTGTGGTCAGTACAGCACATACTAGTCATTTTGTAGATGCGACTGCTTGTTTGCGGTTGCATCCCCAGTTACCGAGAAACCAAGAGGGGGCCAACACATACAGCTGAAGCTGAACTTTTAACCTTTCTGAACGAGTAATCTCCACCAGTTGCATCATCAACACTGAGATAAAGCAATGGCTGCCTAACATCTCCGCTGGTTCTCTATTATATGACTTCTTTCTCTTCCTTATTACTTCTATGGGCTGTGGGAAATAAAGAATTCCTGTTTATTGCTGCCATATCTCTAGTGACTTCTGTTTTCTCCCATACAAGCTCAATTAGTATGATAATGATAGTAAGGAGACTGTTCTGGCAAGTCTCTCCAAATTTGGAAGAAAATGGCTGAAGCAGTGCATGGCAATAACAACTACTAAACAATGTGCTCAGATTGGAACTTTTTACTTTCTACACATTCAATTCTTTAGAAAATTGTTTCCCTAAGTATGAACATTTTGTTTTCCTGGGGAAATACAGAAAGTCAGATTTAAGATAAAGTTCAGATGTGATGCCAACTATGTCTCCAGATTCTGGATACTTAGTAAACTGACAATATTTAAACTAGATTTAGAAGCAATTTTTTTTTTTTTTCTTAAGCCTACAGTCAAGTTCTTAAAGGCAAGCTGAAAACCTCACAGCTTTCATTGCATAACATCTGCAAGTTGAAAGGGATACAGTTCTGGGAATCTGTGGTGTAATTCTGATGAAGCTTAAAACTTTGTCTTTGAAGATGCTTTTGAAGGGAAGGGAGGTTGGAAGGGAACAGTGAGATCACTGAGATTGTGGAGGTTTTTGTGTCCAAACTGGTGAAAAGTAACTATTGGAAGTTACTAGCACTGTTTTGCATGCAGATGGCATCAGTGTCAGCTGTCTTTTAAAAATTTGCATCTGCTAGTGCTGAGAAGCTCTGCTTCATCACTCGCCTCAAACCACCATTTCAAGTACTCTTAAAGACCAATAGTGGTCAGCAGAAATATCTTGATTTTTTTTTGTAATTAAACAGATTTTCATCTCAAATCTAACTTTTATACAGTTATATATACACCATAAAACTAAGTCCAAGTGATTTATTCAGTGTGGGCTCTGATTAAATCCTTATTTGCATTGCAGATGAACACAACCTGGTTCAACCTTTTTTAAAGTTGAAAATGACCGTGTACCTTTATTGCTGTACTATTTGGGCTATTTGATAGAATCATGTGAAGAATCAAATTGCTTTATTCCAGGTGAAGGTGGAGGAAGCAACCAGCCAAGATGAGTAATTTCCTTTGCCTAGCTCTTTCCAGCCCAGCAGCTTATGTTCTGCCTTTTGTTAGTAATTTTCATCACGACTGAAATTTAAATTCTTCATTCTGAAATGCTTTAAGTTCTGGATGAATAATGGGAGTTGCCAAACTCCCTCACACCTGTGGTGTGGCTGGATCAGGTGAGCTGTCTTAGGCTGGTTCTGATGGCTCCCCTTCCTGAGAGGTGCCTTGGGAACACGCTGCATTCTGCAAAAGGTCAGCAAAACAAAAACTGGATTGAAAGATCTACCTGTACTTTTGAGTAACACATACAACCAGGATCTTCCTTGAGATTTTGAAATTCATTTGTTTCTTGACATGGATGAGTACCAGCACTGCTGAAGTGCCATAGAAGAGGAGCTGACATATGTAAAATTTGCAGTAGCAAATTTAGGAGTTTCTGATTCTTTAAATAGCTGAAGCTCTATCTGTAATTGGGATAAAACTCAATCAAACCAAAACTTTGACTATTCTGAGTTCAAGTGATCTCCTAATATGTGGAAGCTGAATTATGTTATGTAAATATCTTGGATATTACAGCATCACAGAATCAAACAGGTTGGAAAACACCTCTGAGATCACTGAGTCCGACCTTTGACTGAACACCACTACATCAACTAGACCATGTCACTGAGTGCCAAGTCCAGTCTTTCCTTAAACACCTCCAGGGGCATGACTCCACCACCTCCCTGGGCAGCCTGTTCCAATGTTTATTCACCCTTTCTGTGAAGAAATTTCTCCTAATAGCCAACCTAAATCTCCCCTCGTGCAGTTTGAGACTATGTCATAGATACTGCAAATACCTACGTGACTTAGCAAATCTCTTCTAGAAAGTATTTCTGAAAGATGTAGATTCATTGATGTTCTGGCAGTTTAGATCCAGTAAGATAATTATTAATAAAATAAGTTTCATAATTTTGCTATGTTGAATCCTATTGCTAATGTGTGTGTTCTTTTCATTATTTTAGGAAATCTATCAGTGGTGTGGCTCATCATGCAATAAATATGAGCGGCTGAAGGCTACTCAGGTTGCTATTGGCATTCGGGACAATGAACGAAATGGAAGGTCTAAATTGATTACTGTGGAAGAAGGGAATGAACCAGACCGGCTCACAGAGGTATTGTAATGTGCAAACCAGTTGCTGACATAGCTGTGAATAAAAAATTTTTACACCTCAGGAGATAAATCAGATTGGGCTGATTTATAGCCAAGAAGACAGATACAGGTCATAGTACGCCAGTTTATACCTTTTCCTTCCTTCCTTATCCAAGCAGTTTTAAGTTAATTGGACATTAGAGTCTGGGATAATTAATCATCTGAGACTACTTTTTCAAGAAGTAAGTGTTTGCTCTTTTGAGTTAGCTGTACAGTGACTGAATTAACAGCATGGCTCATACCTGAAGGACACTGTCTGCTCTGTTTGAGGAATGAGCATTGAGCTGGGACAGCACGAAACAAGGCAAGACATAGAATTACTGTGTCTAGAAAGTAAAAAAATGCAGCAGATTGCATTTTAATGCATGGGGCCAAGCACACTGCTTTGCATACTTTTGCTTTTATTCCAAGATCATATGCATCTATCCTCTAGTAACCACAGTAAGCCCCTTCCCTGTATGTTTAGAAAGTTTAACCATTTACTTAAAAAACCCAGATTTTAGATTTTATAACTGAGCTGATCAAAGTAGGGTAGGAAAAAAAATCCCCAATTTATGGATTTTTCAGATCTTGAAAAATTAACACTCATGAGTTATTGCAGGCTGTGTACTAATAAAAGCATTGTCACTTGGTATTTGTGTCCTAAATTAAGCTTTTTCCATTCGGTCTCTAAAAAGAAGGAAGAGGGAAGCACCGTCATAAAGCAGTCTGATAAAATGGAATATGTACAGTTGGAATATTGTCTTGTACTTAAGGTTAACTTCAGGAAGTAAAGCTAATGGAGCATACAAGTGTGCCATTATTTTTGGTAGTGCTTACATTCAGTGTGGTCACATGCAGTGTAACCAGTTACTGCCTAAGCAGCAAAACAGGTGCTGAGCTGCTAGCCCATGGCCACGCTGGCCCTGGTGACCGCTCTGGATGGCCTGTCCATGTGTTTGCAAAGACCTTTCTTCCTGTGGGTGTGAGTACAGATGTGGCTGTGCTCAGAAGTAGGGGAGGTGGCACGCAGTGTACCGGATATTTTTGAAAGGGAAAAAACCCCAACCAAACAATCCTCCATCTGGCTTTTTACTTCCTTGTGGAAACTTTTCACATTGGCTCTGATGTGGCACATATTTTACACCTATAACTCTTACAAAAAGAGCACAGGTTGACAATTAGAGCCCCACCTCCTGCTCCTGATTTGGATCGTGGCATTGGTTTGCATCCTTCTGAAGCTGTGGCTGGGTGGTACCAGGACCCTGCTGGCACGGTCCCCTGGCCACAGCTCCTACTGCCAAGCCCATCCTGGGGTTACCACTGGAAGCTCTGCACAGGGCTTCTGATAAGCTCACATGTGAGTTGGGAGCATTGATCAGAGCAGCTCCACTTTGCTCCTTTTATCTGGCTAAGGTGCAGATTCAGGTAAGTTGGACTTCTATGCTACCCCAGCGAGGACACAGGCCAGCTGCAGGGCTGGCCGGTGGGAGCCTGGATGCCTCCCTAGCGCCCTCTCCTCTTCCAGTAGGCTCTGAGGGGCGGGGATATGCTGCCCTCGCCCCTGCATCTGTTTGCCAGACTTTCATGTGTGCCGCTGTTGTTTTGTAGCAACCTTGACACATGATTAAGAGCAGGAAAACACCAAGGTTGCATTTTGAGCCTGTAGTGCATTGTTACTGTACCAGGGAATAAATCTTTTCTTCACTTACACCGCAGTGTATGAAGATGTTTCTGGTTTTCCTTTCGGATTGTGAATATAGAGGGAAGAAAAATGGGTAGTTCGATGCAACTAGGTTCATTAATTTTATGAGCACCGCTGTAATGAGCCAAATTTGAGTGAGTGTGTCTGCAGTGAGGGTTTACTTTCTAGCCTGCATTGTGCTAGGTAGCCTTGCTTTTGGAAGTGCTGCTTCCCTAACAGGCTGTGCTGCTAATAAGACAGGAGGATAGTTAATCTCACAAACATTTAAAACCTATTAATCCGTATTCCTGCTCGAATTGTATCCAGTTCCTCGTGCTCTTTGTTTGGATATCTCCTTGCTCCCACAAAATTGCCTCTTAAGTTGCTGTTACACGTTCCTGGGCTAACTTCTGTCAAGCTAATATTGTGTTTGTTTCTTCCCTCCACATCAGGAAGGGTGGATTTTTGTAATCTCCAGCTTTCTTAGAAAAAGGTTGATTTATTTTCTAGGGAAAAGAATTACATACTTTAAATATTCATTTTGTCATCCAGCATGCCATTGAAATCAGAATGATATTTCCTAAAATTATCTCCTCTGATAAACGTCAGGAATGATTCCCCTTCCTGTAAGCTAGAAATCTGCTTCCATATCAGTGGTCAAACTTGCTCATGCAGTGCCAGTAGAAGGTTCAGGCAGGGTCTGGCATACTCACCATGAGTATCAGCAGAAAGAACAAAAAGCGATCTTACTCCTACTCCATAAGGACAGAGTTGTGACTCCCAGACAGAAAAGCAAGACTTCCGTGCCTACACCCCATCACAGAGGCAAGACGCAGGCTGGCTGAACTAACCCAGCCACGCTTCTGTCCTGCTATAGGATTAGCAGAGGCAGCAGTGCCAAGATGAGGTGGTGTTTCCCGGCCAGCCCACTTTCCTGCTGGGAGCTGTGATGCTCTGGGTGAGGTGAACTTGTCTGACAAGGGCAGTTACCTGCTTCCAACTACCATTTTTAGCAAGAACTGGGAACAGGCTGCACTGCTTGAATTTGCCCATGGGAGAGACTGTCTGGAGCTGCTGTAGGACTGGATGAATTGCTGTGGCAGACCAGCAAGATACAGATCACTTGCCCTGGGAAAGGAGAGTGACTAGAACCTGGGTATGTGAGTAGTTCTGACAGCAGCAAGCTCTTTTTCCTCTGCTGTAGTGACCACAGGCCACTTGGGAACACATAGTGACCATCCTGTGCTTGCACTCAGGAAATGCAGCATGTCTGGAAAGCTCAGACCTGCAGTGGGTGCACAGAAGTTCTCATAAGATGCTTCAGGAATTGCTAGAACTCTGACTGTGAAGATGAGGCAGAAACTTTCTGTGTAAGCACATCGAAGATATTTAGTGTATCTGGCATCACCTCCATGTTTGCACTTTAGGTGAGGCACTGGCTGGCAGGTTTAAATAAGCAGTGCTGCATAGGGTTGCTATCTTGGAAAATTAGAAAAAAACCCAGACTACCTTGGACAAATTGCTGCTGCTGCTGTGACTGGTCACAGCAGACCATAATAAAATTCAACAGATGCCAACTCTGCTCTGATTTCTGCACGTAAACAGCTGAATAGTTATTCCTTCTGCTGAATCATAGGCCTGAATGTTCAAATTGTGTTACAGGAATTTTTTCACCTGCATGGGACCAATCCAAAAAGAGGTCTTAGCAATGCTTGGGTCAGTTTGGTAGCTCTAGAGTGACTGTGTTAGGATTAGAGCTACCTACACTACTCTATTTTAAGAAGAAAGACTAAATATGTAATTTCAAAGATAACCTAAGACCAAAATCCTCTAGGGTCAATTGCTAGCCCTGTCTGCCTCCTTGGGCCCACTGTGCTGACACCAATGCTCATCCTTCTGACTGCTTGCAGTGGTGAGCAGAGATCTCACAGCACTGCTTTTGGATACCCAAGAGATCACTGAGGCCTGAGAGGGCAGCCAAAGTAACAGGTAGCCATGCTGAGGACAGACAATTTTCTAACTCTAGGAATCTCTGCTCTAATTCTGAAGAGAGGACAAAAGTGGGGAAGCTGTGTTTTAAAAATAGTTTCCCATGATCACGTTATGTAATATTATGGGAAGTGGTGAATGGGATGAGTCAAGGGCTCATTGCACCCCGCTTCCTTTCTCCAGTGCAGTTACTGCCCACTGTTTGACTAATGGATGTCTAACCTGTGCTTCTGTTATCAGAGTAGTGACAAACTGGAGAAACAAGGAATCAGAAATTACTGTATTTGTGAAGTTTTCTAGTCAGCCAGCAAGCTGACGGTCCTTGCAGTAATGCAGGAAGCACAGAAATTCTGTTCTGAATCACCTAAGGGAAAGATGCAAAGCATCCAATCTTCCATTCATAGTGCACCAATCCCTTGATCTGGTATCATACCTCTAGAAAGAAGAGGGGAGGAGAAAGTCTTAGTATATTTGTTTTCCCAGATTTGTGTAATTTGAAATATTAGACATCCTAAAATACTTTTATGTTGATAGTACTTTCTGTCTACATAGACTCATCTCCGTGTGATACATTTCAAGTATCTCAGACAGCTGTGACAGTCTGTAGGGTATAAGAGCCAATGAAAAAGTAGGATAGACTGAGTTTTACCTAAACTACGTGTTGAGCCTGCATCTGCTCCTTCTACTTAATCATGTCATGTTCACATAACACTTTTCAAGATGGTTCTGTTTTCTCTGAACTTGCCTGATTCACGGAACTGCTTTACTGTTCCCCTACAAATTACTCCCTTAAAACCACAGCTCTTGGTACCATATGATTGCTGTGGGGTTTACTGCTGAGGCTTTTGTCGTATTTTTGTAAAGGTTTTTGATGTTCATGATTGAAAACAATGAAACCTGAGAAATGTGGCAGCTGAGGTCTAAAATCACAAGAAAATGAGTCATCATGTTGGTACACATCTTTGAAATCACTCCTCTGCCTTTAAACAGAAAGCTCCACGACTTTTATTTACTCAGCATTTGCAGCTGTCGTGTGCCTGGTTTTGTTAGCATAGTAGTGCCCTTACATCAGGTGGGTGCAAACCTCTCATAAAATACTTGGGTAAAGATTCAGCTTGTGTAAATATTGAGCAACAGGGGGAACCTCTTCCTCGTTTCTGATAAAGCAGCCTTTCTCCTCCTTCCTTTTTCTTTAAACCCCCTAAGCAATGCTTAATCATGAGAATTCCTGAATGCCATTGTCTGCAGTGATGATTGTTTTTGCCTGTCGTGTGAATAAATACTACGCGTGAATGGTCTGATCATATTACAGCCAGTCACACCTTTCTGCCTTTGGAACTGGAAAGGGACTGGTAGCACTACCCCGTGCTCACTCAGTCCTGTGGATAAAATCCCAAGAGCACAGACGATAAAGACATCCCATTGCAAATGCAAGTTACAGAGGCTGTTTCTCTAGAGACCCAAATAATGCAAACAAGTTGAAAACATGAACTTCCAGTATTCCTTAAATTAACTGGATAGATGTCTGCCCATATGTACAAAAGAGCAGGATCACTCCTTCCTTTCTTGTTAAATTCAAGCCCTTGAAAATTATTCGTTACAAACCAAAGATAACTTTGAAGGGCAGCATGGAGCACAGGGAGGTAGCTTGGAAAAAGTGAGGCTTGCTGTGACATGTAACTCACGGAAGTGGGTGTGAGAGTGCAAGGACATGCTTCTCTGGAGGAGCTGGGCAGGTTACTGCAGCCTCTGGCCCTGTCACATGGATCATTACATAAGGCTGGAAGGGCAGCATGTGCCCCACTGGTGGAGGTACTGGTTTGGTACATTGTCCTTTCCCAGAGCCAGCAAGAGCAGGATCTGTCATCACAACTCTGCAAAAGCAAAAGCTGCTCTTGCTGCTCTCAACATTTGCATTTCTTCTTGTTCCATTGCTTTTGGTTGTATTATGAGCTCAAGTCATGCTTAGGGGAGGTTTGTTTGTTTTGTATACAGAGGAGTGGAGGAACAGTGGGAGGGAGGGTGATGTGGGAGGAAGAGGAGGAGGAGGGGTAACTTCTTAGAATAATTTTCTATTCTAATTTTTTGTGGACTACAAACTCTAGGCATTTGTTAGGGATTAAACAATTGTTTAATCATGTAGCTTGTACACAGTTTTACTCAAATGCTATGTGTTCATAAGGTATGAATTTCATATAACTATCAAGGTCCAGCCTGACCTGTTCACTACCAAGAAAATGCCCAATATGAAAAATACTGTCGTGAAGTTCTATTTACAGATTTGGAAATATGTAAACCAAAGTAATATCTTTTATTATATAAATTGAGACAGTTGAAAAAAATAGACATTATTCCGGGGAATTTTGTGAAGTAAATACAAGCAAATGAATTTCAGTCCCAGGGTAGAGGCAGTATTGAACAGTCACGTACGAAGGAAAATGAATTCATTGAGGGAGGGGTGAGGACAATGGAAGTCATACCAGACCCCAGTGCAAAGACTCAATAACACTGGCACACAGAGAACTACATTTTCATGAGAATGCAAACACTTAAGAAAGCTAATGCTTTAGAGAAAATAGCAGAACTATAGCTGTAGTTTCTGTTAGTAGTTGTATTTACTACTCAAATGAACAGAGAGCTTTCTCGGGCTGCTTTGAAACTATGGGTCAGATTTACCCCTCAGGAAGATGAATACACTTCTTCACCGGAATGGTTTTGGATGTATGCAGATGCCAGCAAGAATTTGGGTCCTGTCATTTTGAGCAGTAAGAGTTTGTTGGATACAACTCAAAATAGTCCAGGAGCAAAAAACCTACAGGGGAAAAAAATCCTACACATGACTGTGCACCTTTCACAGCAGCACCTGTTCAGTCTGAGGAGTGGCAGTTCGTCAAACATTTCACTGTTTAATTAAAAATTATGATGGGCTATGAGTGTGGATACAAAGTACAAACCCCTTGCCCTGCAGGGTGCCAGTTTCAAGCTGTCAAAACCAGGAGTCCTGTTCTCTTTATGACTGAGCCTATCTCCTTCATTAAGGACAGTCCTTTTTCTTGATGCAGATTTGCATTTAGATAACTAAATTATGCAACCCCTACTCAGGCAAAACATGCGTGGCCTGGATTCCAGTACAGCTTAGCTGCTTTGCACCAGCTGAGCATTTGGCCCAGTGTTTTCCACAGACCCAGGTAGGAAATCAAGGAGGGGTTTTGTCAGAGAATGGCAGAGGCTGGTAAGGAGCAATCTTCCAAGACATTGGGAGTTACCCATAATATTCTTCAAGCTGCAGTTTTCAGCCTTGGCTGCCTGAAGCCAGGTAGTTAAATGACAGGGAACTGAATAAGAGCTGCAGGTGGCAAGTACATCTGAAAGCCAGGCTTCTAATTAAGTCTCTAAATACAAATTTCAGTGCCCGCATTAGAAATTTAACTTAAGAAAATAAAATGTTCAGGTGTATCATACTGCTTGGCATGAGCTAAATTCTCCATGAACATCTCTACTAATAGATGGCTGAAAACCTAATTTCTTATGCTAGGAAAGTTGCTTCTATACTAGGTATTCTAGTGAATTTCTAAGATCCTAATGATTTTCTGGAAGTGCCTGTGATCAAATTATAATGTGTCTCGTTAGAGTTCTTGTGAGCGAGAAAACCACTCATCTTTGTTCTGTTTCCTTCTTCAGCAGCTGTAGTGCTTTCAGGGTTACCACATTAGTCAATTATAATCTTATAATCTACATGTTAGAATATTAATGGAGTTTGTAATGGCTTTTTTACTTTCTGTGCTAGACTATCAAGAAATCTATTGATGAAAAAGTACTATAATTTTGAGTTATTAAATGAACATAATTAAGAGAAGGCCAAAGACAAGAGTTGTTAGCACTTATCTCCATGTGGGGTTGTTAGCGCTTATTTCAAGGTACTTTCTCTCAATAGGATAATTTCATGGAGAAGACCTGAAAAGGTAGATTTTCCTTGCTATATAAAAAGCTCAAAGATATTTTCCTCCTGGAATCCTGCATCTCCCTAAGACAAATGCACCTTGAAGGGGTTTTTTTTTTTCCTTTTTTTTTTTTCCTGCAGGTCTGTCTCATCCCAGCCCTGTGCAGAGCAATTGGGATTTGTGTGCAAGGTTGCCTTTGAATTTTCTTAAGTGAAAGTTCCGTAGTGCAAGAATGGCTCAGGGAGGAAAACTTTGTGGCCTGTTTGGGTTTTTCTTTTGAAGGACTCTGTGTATGCAAAGATTGCTGTTCCCTGTCCAGGCCATGTAAAACTGGAGTAAAAGTTCTCTCACATCTTGACAAGAGTGAAGCACAGCTGTATAGAAGAAAGCATTCCATGTGTTGTGTGGGATCAATTCAATATTTTCACCACCACTGTGTGATGCTGAAGGAATCTATAAATATAATTATTGTATTTACTGCAGAGCAGGTTATTAGGGCCAGGTCTTCTGCTTATATCGCTGCCTATGACTTTGATATTACCTGGCTTTACCTGTAAAAATAAAAGGTATGTAAATTAAGATGGATTTAAATACTGCAGTAATGAGTGCTGCAGCTTCTAACTCTTAAGAGCTATAAATCACAGCCGCTTTGCTGAACATTTTGGCTCCTTTAACCAGAATTTGAGGATGTGTAGGAACTCAAAGACAGAAAGTAGTGAGGGAAAGGCACCTAAACCAGCAGCAGGAAATTATTTTCAAAGAGCTAAGCAGGATATATCTCCTAGACAACCAGGTGAAAGGAACATTCTTGCTCTCTCTTTCTGCGCTAATAAATATTTAATTTATTTCAAGCTTCAACAGGAGGCATCAGAGAAAATCTGTGAAAATATTCTCTGAATCGCTTTCTTAAACATTAGGGTCCAATCTGTGCTCTGTTTTGGGCTGAAGAGTTTGGTGTCATACCAGAGAGGATCCCCTGGCATATACCTGTCTATTTGCCGTACGGGACTGGAAATGCTGAGCTTGTGAATACAGTCAGTGCTTCACTGCAAAAATATTCCAATGCTTTGAGTAGCTTTCTCCACCTTCCCATCTCATGGACTAAGTGCTGAGATACCCTCTGCTTGCCCTGATGCTGCTGTGTATCACGGCTGCCTGCTGCTCTTCCAACTGCTCTGCATCCCCTGGGAACACTGATTTTCTAGCCGGGTCTCTGGCTTCCAGTCGTGGGCTGCTGCCTGCAGCTCAGGCTTTATGGAGTGTTTGCCGTACTCCTCTTTTTACTCCCATGTTGATATGGTCCAGCCTGCCACAGCCTTGGGATCAAGTGTGGGGTGGCACTGCAAATGTCCAGCTGCAAAACGGGAGGCACTTGTGGAATGAAAAGCTGAGAGTTTTGTGAGAGTTTGTATTTTATCAGATAAATATTCTTTATGTCTGAGGCTGCCTGTTGGCATTAGCTACTGATTTATTTCATTATTATCCAACACATAAGCATGCACTGTCATGCAGCACATAAGATATTTTATCCACCCTAATGTTTAAGGCCTTCTTAATAGAGATCTGCAAAGCTGCAAAGACTTTAGTGTGTCCCTAAATTTATGTTCCAATAAAGCAAAAAAACCAGGCATCTCAAGCACATGTGCAAGTCTCTGCAGGATTTGGGTCCCATATTTAATACTACTGCTGGTATCAGAGGACAATGTCAACAAAGGAGTAAGATTAAAAATTTAGGTAGGAAGGATTAGTATAAATGCAAAAAAGATATGGAGGTGATTGCTTCGTGCATTTTTAATTATGCTGCAGGTAGGCAGGTGCTGAACAGCTCAATTCTCCCATGTTCATTCAGCAGCAGGAATTGTTACAAAAAGACTGCTGCATTTGCATAGTTACTGCCATTCCCCCCCCCTCCCCCCCCAGTTTCTTTAGCACGGGATCACTGTTCATTTTGGAGGCATCCTAAAAGCCAGATATTTGAAGATAATGTAGGCTGGGGATTTCCCCATTTCATGCACACCCAGTCTCAGAGTAAATAACTAGCTTAACTAGCTTAGATACTGCCAGCTGTGCAGTCCCAGCAGGACAGAAGGCAGGCTGTTTTACCTCAGAGCCAAACTATCAAAAAAATTGAATTTGTACTCTCAAGACTGATCTAGACACCTTTTTGTGAACATCTTATCTATGGCCAGTTTCACAGAACAGACAATTAATGTTAGAATATTTTTATCATGTGAGTAAAGGCTTTATATTTGAGTTATCCCAGACAGATATGCGAAGTTGCAAGTATTCTATGAAAATCTGCCAAAGCCTAATGCCCTATTTTTAGGCAGTTAAGCATAGAGCTTTGAATAAAATTATGGTTTGCATTTGAAGTTCCTGAAACAACAGAAACTGGCTAAAAATGTAGGCTATAATTTATGCATCAAAAGGGCCATAAGCAGCTGATGTGTTTTGCTGTTTTAGAGCAATCTGAATTCATACAGATCAGATTTAGACCTTAATGCCAGAACATCCTTTTGATAAATTACATGGCAAACACCCAGAAATTAACAGCATGCCAGAACTATTTGTTAGCATAAATCATCCTTTTGTCCACTTCTCAGTGCTGTTTCCATCTTATTTTCAATCTCCGTTCAGGAGGGTGGGAAATCGTCTGCTCAAGGTGAGCATGTAATGAGATCTGTTGTGGCTGGAATTGCTAGTGAGAGGCAATTTCAGGCAGAAACCCTGGGAGCAGCTCAGTGATAGGATAAGTTTTTCCTGTTGGGAGTGTGATTTTTTGTAAGACAATGAATGTTTGTTCAAATTGATGGGGAAGAGTTCCAGGTTTACAATAGCCAGTAAAATAAGCATATCTGGTTATTCATAATCTGACCAATGTCAAAAGTAATTTTTGTCTGGCCCAGAATACCTTTAGCAGTGGCTGTGCTCTGGCAGAAGAACAACTAACCCAAAACAATTAGGAATTAAACTATGGCCAGTTACTTTAGCAGCGAAGCCCTAAAGCCACCTTTGCCTGATGATCCTCTGCACTGATACCCAGGGCCAGCCAGGTGGTTTCTAGCCTGCATCATGTTCATCCCTTCCTCTCTCTGATGGATTTTTTTCCTTTTACTGGCTGCTCAAGTGCGTATTTGAGAGAATATTTATTTCAGAGAGGTGTTCCTTGTAATATTCTTCTCTGCTTTGAAGGCTAATAAAAATCTAAGCCTTTATCTACCGATGGGTTCATTCTGTGTCTGTTGTTCAGGCCTGTTGTCCTGCACAGTGGCTTTATTCTCTGTCACGGCCTACATGTGTACGTTGAATTTCTGGAGCAGGATATACTTGCCTATGCCATGGCATGCAAGAAAGTAAATTATAAGCTAGTACTCTGACTGTTTTCCAAAAGTTTTAGGTAATAAAATGTCAGGTCATTTAGACAGCTTTAAGCTATGTAAATTTGTTGCTTTTCTTTCTATTGCTCTTAGCATATAAAGATGGGAGTTTGAGTGGTTTTGAGATCTGATATTTGGGATCACAGCCACAACAAATAGTTCAGTTTCAGACCCTGAAACCTAACCCAAAGTGTGTATATGAAGAAGAAAGTCAAACACAAGGCTAGTGTACACAAGTTAAACTGTATAAAACTGGTTTTCTCTCTTAATTAGCCTTCACCTGACATGTTCTTCAAGTATTGTTTTCCTAGTTGGATTTTCAGCCTTACTGAACTCTTTAAACTTCTTGCTCCCATTAAATCAATATCAACTATTTTATGATGCAGAACTGGCTTCTCCAGTTATGAAGACAATATTTGCCAAATTTCTTTTGATTACTTTATTTAAAATTATTTACCTTGTCACATTCCTTTAGATCAAAAACTTTTTGTCTGTGATTTCTTCTATTCTTTTTTAAGGGTGGAGTTTCACCTCTGAGTAAAACCATTGGCTCAGTCTTTTGCACTTCTCTGAAGGGGTGCAGATATTTACAGAGAAAAGCTTGTGCACGTGCAAATATGAAACGGGTTTTGCAGGCAGGATAAGCTATGTTGCATTTACCAGAAGAGTGAACTTGGGCAATTGTAGAGGAACTGCTGTTCTGTTGGTTTGCATAATGGTATTCTTGTACTAACCTAAGAGTGTCAACAAAAAAGTTTAATGGAACTTAAAAACCCAAAAATTTTAAAATCAGCAGACTGACTTCCTGTTATATGCTGCCAGACAAGATCTGAAGGTATGGATTTAATGAATACTTTGCTAAAACAATGCTAACTCGGCAGTCTGGTGCCCTCATTGAGAGGTCAGCTGGCGTTAGGCTGTAGCCATGTAAAGCAAGGTAGGCTCTGCCACAGCCAGTTGAGGGAATATCTTATTCTGTGAAGCATATCTTATTCTGAAACAGCTGTGAAGCAGATTAAGCCTCAACTGCTCAAACAAGCTCAGATATACCATGAGGTCAGAGTGTATACACTGGCAGTCACTGCAGAGTAGAGGCACTACACCTGCGGCCACCTTTACTGATGCCAGTTGCTCATGCTTTTCTCCAGGACTCTAATAAACCTGCAGGCAGGAAGCAATGGTGGGGGGAGAGTAAGCAACACTGGTGGAGCAACAGAGAGCAAGGCGTGGTTTGGCACTTTTATCT
This sequence comes from Ptilonorhynchus violaceus, assembly GCA_013397565.1. Taxonomy (NCBI): domain Eukaryota; kingdom Metazoa; phylum Chordata; class Aves; order Passeriformes; family Ptilonorhynchidae; genus Ptilonorhynchus; species Ptilonorhynchus violaceus. Next base: position 232,428 of record VZRJ01007336.1, read on the forward strand.
GTCAATGACAGATAAGAGGAAGTGACATGAAGAGTCTCTGTTGTTTGGAAATAAGAGACTGCAAGGAAGGATGCTAAGCCCAAAGAATGAAGAAGGTGGGGCATGGATGTGCTTTCAGGGCCCCTAATTACTCTTTAGATTGTTGTTACTGTAGTAGTGAATAATGATGACAGTGATGATGATGATGATTTAAAAAGTGGTTTCAAGGCCTGTGTGCACCCGTGTATTTATGAGGTGTAAGGTTTGAAGTTTGCCAGTATGGTTGGACATCTGAGGAAAAGTGTGGCTAGGTTGTCTTGCATCCCTCAGAGAGCTTTGCTATTTGCAGGTGTGTAGGGTAGATTTGTGGGTCTGAGTTCTTGGCATGTTTGTAAGTCAGGGTGTTAAACCTCAGCGCACCTAGGAGGGCCAGCCTAGGGCTGTCAGCACACTGGGCCATAAGGTGTCAAGACCCAGTGAAGCAGCCAGACTGTACAGAGAGAATTATATGAGCAAAGTGCAGTGTATACAGCTACCGCAGCATTTGTCTGACACTGAAGAGTGTATGTAGATAAGTATCAGAAGACCCAATGTCCTTAAAATGGTCTGTTGGTATAAGTCATTTTATTGGGGTACCTTGCTGCAAAGGTGTGGGAGCCTTTGACTGTAGTCTCAGCTGGCATAATTTGGTTTCTTTTTGATCCATCACATGAGAATTATCTGTATAAAGGGAGGGGCCCCAGAGAGCTGCAGCTCAGCCAGTATATGCTTATGTAATGATACAACGCAATTCCAGCATAGCATTTAGCTGTTGTTTAAATACTGTTGTAATCTTATTGATACAATTATTAATTGTCGTAACATGCAGACATATGCACATGGACTCACCCATAGCATGGGAGTCTGCCTTCGAATGAGAAGAGACAACTTCTCTGGAAGGCATTGGGAAAGAACATTTTTTCATGCTTGCTGTTTAAGCACAGAATTTTTCTTTCCATGATCTGTCTCATCCTCCAGCCTGTAAGACAAACTGGCAACAAATGCATGTTGGAAATTGCATAGTTCCTAGCAATACAGATGTGTACTGACTACATGTATTTCATACGATATCACTTCATATATTGAGTATATATATGTGTGTGTATATATATGTATATGGTGCATCTCTTCACAATTGGTGTCCTCACAGGCCTTAGGTCGTTTAACCTTGTATCGTCTTCTGGTTTTGATACCAACACGTACAGGTACCCACTAGTGATTCAGCTCAAGGCATTTCCTGACAGCTGTGTTGGCTGCACAGCCCTCCTCTCAAGTCCTGGGTATTCTTTCCTGGTGGGAGGAGAAGCACGTCATATCCCTTCTTAATGAAGATCACCGCAATGCCAGGATCTACAACCAACTGTGACTTAAAGTGCAGGAGAAGGGGACACTCTCAAGGCCCTTCTCCATTTGTTTTTGGGCTTCTCGGAGAAACCACAAAAGAATTACAGAAATTAGTAATTTGTGTTTTCTGCTTGCCTGTGCTGAAGCATGGGTCTAGAGAAGCTAGCTAGAGAAGCTCTCTTTAGCTGTAGAAGCAACTGTGCAAGTTGCTGTTTAATGAGTTGTGGATGGGCTTCCCTGGAACCAGAATGTCTCTACCCTTTCCAGGGCAGTTCATCCCATACCTGTAACTGCACCTGTGCAACGGGGGTTCTGACCCCTCTGCTTGTGCTAGTACCAGTGAACAGAGATCTCCCAAGACCAGGCTTTGGGAGTCTGAGAGGAATTCTCTGTCTAATTCAGAAAAACATTTCTGCATTCAGTTTAAGACACCAACAACTCAGGCCAGCAATCTAAACTGTGCTGGGCCCAAATTTAAAGCCCAATTTTTAAATTATAGGGCTGTTTACTTTAATTGCCACCAGAGTGCAGCACCTGGACCTTGCTGTGAATAGAGAGGCTGCTTCTGTCAAGATGCTTTCAGAAACGCCAACAGGCACTATTTGTTTAAAAATATTCAGAATGACATTTGCATGGTTGAAAAAAAACCCAACCAACCAACCAAAAACCCCAGTTTATTTTATATCACTTTACATGACTTACAAAGATGCTCCAAAATAATTGTTGTGCTACAGGTATTCTATATGCACAACAAGGGAAAACACTGACTAACTATGTCAGGAATAACAATTTTTGTGGGGGTTTTGTGTTTGTTTTCCCTGTAAATAAACTTAATTAAACAGAGGACTAGAGAATATGGACTTCTGAGAGTTTTATTAACAGGACTCTTTTACCCTCTTATTGGTTACTGAAAGTCAGATGTTATAAAACCCTCAAACTTGTTCAGTGTCTGTTCAGGTAAAGATGCCTGCCTGTTATTTGGCAATTTTGTGACCCTGGCGTTACAAAGACAGGTAGGAAGGGAAACATTTTCAGAAACTTTGTGCCAGTAAACAACATATGCCCACAGTTTTAGCCATTCACCAGCACAGTGGCACTCTGCTATGGACATGGAGCCCTACTCAGCCTGTACAATGGTAAATCTGCAGCCATGTAGTGTAAATTCAGGAAATGCTGACTGATAGCTACTGAAGAGCTATAGGTAACATCTTTCTTAAACACTCAGGGCATTGCTTTCTTGTCTTCAATGAGTCTTAGATAAAATATTTTAGGTTAAACTGCAACAGTCACACTTGATAAGACTATTTTAATTTTATTTTACTATTTTACTGACTTTACCAGGTCAGAAAACTCCACAGATGGCAGATTTCTATTAAATATTTATTCTATATTGGTTTTTTTTTCCAAATTCTTTGCAGCTGTATGCTTTGTTGGGCTTCCCTGTTATTAAATATTTACAATATTTTTGCATGTGACTCCTTGTTATATGCAAATGCATAGTGTGTTATACTGTTATACAGATAATGGTCAAGTTAATGGGAAAGCTGGCACTGCCCTTGTATTTATGTTAATATTTAGTCACTCAGATATATCAATTACTACCTTCACTCTGGGACATACATTCATAGAAATCCATAATATTCTGTATGTAACATTTGTATCTGGCCATATATGAATCACTAAGGAAAGACCATTAAGAAAGGGTGACTAGGATCTAATCACGACTACCTGACCTAACATATTCTTGATGAACCTCTCTACATTTCTTGTAGAGATAGTTGTTATATTGCCCATGGTGTAAAACTAATATGATGAAAAACAAACACAGTTTAAAAGTTGATATCCTAGTGGTAGAGCAAGAAAATGTATTTCTTACACCATAAATTATTTTCAAGACCCTAGCTAAATTTTCCCCCCTAAAATGGGATTAAGAATCTGTATCTTTTAAGATTATTTAACTCATAATCTGATATTTTATATTGTTAATTGAAATAATTTATAATTTCAACTAATATATTTTGCTCTGTCAGCTTTAATTTCAGTATTGTTCAACATTTTAAGAGCAATGTCATTCCAAAAATTGTAAGATGTTCTTGATGACAATTTAGAACTTACTGGGAAGAAAAAGGGAAGACGGACATATAAACACACACATAGAATAGGATCTCCTATATGTTTTTTGTAGTGTATAGACAACCAGCAAGTTGACCTGTGGAAACAACATCATGTAGATATAAAGTTGCTGGAGATCTGAGACAGTTTTTAAAAATCAGCCATATGTTTGAGAACAAGTCAGCCATGAGTTTGGTTTTAGTTTGGATTATATATAAAGATGATCTCAATCATTCAAGTGGGATATCAAGACAATACATTAGTGTTCAGATATTTTTGCTATAGCACCTACTCTCTCTCTGCATTGAATTTATTATTCTCTTATACAGGTTTTAGGGAGCAAGCCAGAGCTTCCTGAGGGTGGTGGTGATGATGATGAGCTGGCTGATATCACAAACAGAAGAAGTGCTAAACTCTACATGGTAAGTCATTTATTTATTTATTTATTTATTTATTTATTTATTTATAGTTAGGTACACTCAACAGTAGTCATGCATTCATTCATTCATTCATGCCTTCCTCATGTATGGAGTTCTGGCTTCATCTACAGAACTGCTGTTAATTTAGTTTATTTGCAGCCAGTGGACAAGTTTCTCAAAGGATGTCAATCAAGACAGTCCAGGTAATTTGAGGAAAAAAAATGGATTACATTTCTGTTTACTTAGGAAACAAGTTAAGCAAGGCCTATGAACCACTAAGTGCAGGTCAAAGAAGAATTAACTGGTCTTAAATCATCTTATCTTCTTAATTTTAACAGGGAGAGTTTTAGTAGTCATATATGATTTAGTTATTCTTAGCAGAGTTTAAAAGATGGACAGTTATGTTATATTTTTTATATATATATAACTTTATTGCTTTCCCCATCATCACTTAACACGGAGGATTTGGCCAACAAGTGGCAACACTGACAACATGTAGTGCCACTGGATCCCCATGTGTGTGACCTTTTAGCTGCCACCACCAGTAGCTTTGAAGCTGCTGTGAAGTTTGAGAGAGGATGAGCCACTCCCTCCACGGCTCCTGCACCAGACAGACCACAGGACAGAACCAACTTCCTTACTTCCTGTAGTGGATTTTTCCAGTGCTCATAGGTGTGCCTGGGGTTTACAAGAAGCCTGTATGAGATGATCATTGTTACAAGGTCATTTGTAGTTACAGTTGTCTATGTATTGTGTTTAGTTCCCATTAATCATTCCTTTCATGCCAAAAATCTGGCACATATTTGTCTTTATAGGAGGGGGTTGGGGGAAAAAAATGGAATACAAAAGAAGAAGGCCTGCATGTATGATCAGAACCATTGTAGTAAGACATAAATAGAGAAGAGAAAGTGAATTTTTGAATTTTAAAACCTCTCTGAAATTTCTGTGGATATCAAATTAGTCTAAGTACACGAGTCATGCTAACAGACCTCTATTAGCTAGATTTAAATGTGTTGCAGTATAACAGTTGCAGTCAAAGGCAGGAGACAGGTCTGTGGTGAGCCCTCAGAGTAGGTATAATAGCTGATTTTTACTTCTTGTGTGCAGTGGTAATTTCCTTCTTGTGCTTCCATTATATAGAATGTAAGATATAATGGTGTATTTAAAATTAATATTTAACTACGAAAGGAAATAAAGACTTCTAGAAAAGCTATTGCAATAGTAATAATTTATTTTCACTAGTAATAACTAGTCTTTTCAGCTATACAGGAGTGAATTTTAAAAGGTATTAAAGGTCTACATGAACTTACAGTGGTGGTGGAGGTTACAAAGCAGATTCTGCAACAGGTCTTATATTAGAGTTTCCAATTAAAGAACAATAGGTTATAAATGTAGGCATTTCACTTGTTAGTGTCAGTGTAGGACTATTTTATTATAATTTCAAATGCTGTTGTTCAGCATGTACATGTACCTTTGGCTTCAGTGTGAGTTACTTGGTAGCAGGGACTCCACCAGTTCAGCTGAGCATATAGAAGGGACTGAAGAAAACACAGATTTTTAACTTTAGGCAGTTGAATTGAAGTGGAAGAGAAAGGGATTTATTTTAAGAAGTTGTGAGACAAGGATCCAACTACCTAAAATTAACACTACATCTCCCTCTATTGGATGTAAAATGAAATGAAACAAAAAATAATAATCACTGGCCTACTTTACTTTCCAGCAGTACACAAATTTCATATAGCCAGTTATGTAGGAATGGCAGCTGATTTTTATAGTACTTTTGAGAGCAGAAGTTAATTTGGCTATAAAAGCCAGAGTTGATCTAAATTTGAAATAATTGTTTTCTCAGGTGTCAGATGCAAGTGGAACCATGAAGGTATCCATGGTAGCAGAGGAAAACCCCTTCTCTATGGCTATGCTTTTGCCTGAGGAGTGCTTCATTTTGGACAATGGTGCTGCCAGGAAGATTTTTGTGTGGAAAGGTAAGAGGTCACTTCTATTGCAATGCAGAAGCTACACAGAGATACCAAAGGAGTTGACACAACACCCTTGGGACAGTAGCAAGAATTTGATACTGGCTGGGCACAGTACCCTGCACAGAGCTCTTCCCTGGAGCCGTCTGTAAATGAGGAGTGCTCACTTGTGTAAGGGCCTCAAGACTGAGTCTTGTCTAAGGATCCTATTTTTGAAGTATCTGTAAGCTTGGGTGATTAAATGCTTATCTAAGTGGCAAGTACAAAGCAAACATAAATAATTCTATGAGTTCTGTATATTCTCATCAAATCCCTATCTTCTGGGACAAAATCTGGACACTGAACATTCTCTTTGGGTGCATATCTCCACAGAGGTGTGGAACTGTGTGTCCAGGGCATCAACTAAAAGCATAAGCTTGCAAGTACTTTGGTGCCTCTTTTTTCCATGTAACTATTTCTCTGAGGTATTATCAGTGCATGTAGTAGCGTCTGCAATTGCTTTGTCTGAATGTTTCCCTGGAGAGGCATACTACTACTGTGGAATTAGGTCTCGACACGTTGTAGCTGGATTGTTGTGGTGCTGCCATTAAATCCAGTGCTGAGTATCTCCCTTTTTTTTTTTTTTGTCTGAGGCAACTTATTAATTATTCTGTGGCATTTGCATTTTGTTTTACCATGTGCAATAGCAAATAGTCGATGCACTTGTCAAGCCTCTCAAGTCAGTCCAGGAAGCATTGTAAGCATTTTGCTTGAAAATTTTATTTGCAGTTAGGGAAACATCCCTTAAAAGAAAGCATTTTGGGACCCTTGTGCTCAGATGGCCTGTAGTCTATCTGACCCCCTGATTCCTGATTTTCACTCTATATAACAGCTCCTAGAAGCACCAAGCCAACAGGATCAGGCATAAAATCAATAAGATATGATTTAGGCTCTTTGACTGTGGCCCTGTGTGTTCCTGTGTGTATCCTCACTTTGCTACTGCCAGCAAAAATAATGTGTGGGAAACCCCCATTAGACTGTGAGTGTCACCCTTGCACGGGAGACTGAAGTTATCGTCTCTGCTGGAAATCTTCCACTCAGCTGAGAAGTGTGAATTACTTTGGTAATAGTCGCATTCAAAATGGGATACAATGAATAGCTTATAAGAGTGTCTGATTAGACTAAGAGGGCTTTGGAATGTAGTCACTGACAGCCAGCTGGGACACAGACCCAATACACAATGTCATCCCACAGACACTCTCAGAAATGTCCAACCCTGAGCGAGGCTGGACAAGGAGCAATGCATAGGGAAGGATGGTGGTAAATCGCCAAGCCCAGCGAGACAAAATAGGAGTTTCTTTTACTCAGACTGTTGTGCTGCCTGAAGAAGTGGAGGCAGTTCAGCTTTATTGACCATATTGCAGCCCAACAAAGGAAGAGTCAGAGAAAAGACCTAGTGTACCTTGAGCAAAGCAGGTGTTATGAACCGGTTTTTATTTTTATAGAAACACACACACGAAGCAAAACAGAATGCCCACTTTTTCTCTCTCTCTTTTTTTTATTCTTTAAATTAACTGTTTTCAAAGCTACTGAGGTACTGTTTTGGCCATTCAACTTCATGTGAATCCTCTTGCCCATGCTATGTCCAGCATTTGTGTTTGTTCAAGACTGAGGGAAGAGCAATGTCAAAGAGAACGTGGCTTAAAGATCTCTTGTTTTTGAAGGTCTGTGAGCTTATTGCCCTTTCTCACGTATTGTTATCCTTCTGTTTTAATCAGGTAAAAATGCTAACCCTCAAGAGAGAAAAGCTGCCATGAAGAATGCTGAACAGTTCATACAGCAGATGAATTATCCTGCCAACACACAGGTGAGATCTATGATGTATGAGGTGATACCAGGAGAGCATGAGCTCTGTTAAAGACATTGTTTTTAAGTCAGCAGAAAAAGTATTTTTAAGGGCTTATAAGACATAAGGGCAATATTTCACTAACAAATAATCTAAAAAAGTTTCTGGTTGAGTAACTGTGTCGGTTTTGTTTTCCTTCTGTTTTGTGTGTCTTCCTTCATTTCAGATTCAAGTCCTTCCTGAAGGAGGTGAAACGCCAATTTTCAAACAGTTTTTCAAAGACTGGAAGGATAAGGATCAAAGTGATGGCTTTGGCAAAGTATATGTCACAGAGAGAGTGGCTAAAGTTGAGCAGATTGAATTTGATGCTACCAAGTTACATGAGTCTCCACAAATGGCTGCCCAGCATAACATGGTAGATGATGGTTCAGGGAAAGTAGAGGTAATTTCTGTGTTGTAATAAATTGTGTCCTATCTAACTAAGGTATTCTGCTTGTAATGGGCTAAGTTGCTACTCTGTGTTTTAATTTTTATACTGTTGTTTAGATTAACACTAGGTTAGTGGCAGTGTTACTTCTACCATCAGAAAAGGTACTTCGAAGTAGAAGGTGAATCTCTTTATCAGCTGTATGCTGGGTTGTTCTTTTAGTGCTTATGAAAGACATGCCAGTCATCATTAGAAATCCAACAGCAGAAATATTCCCCTCTACACAATACCTTGTAAATATATCCATTAAATATGATCCTTAGCCTAAAGAAAAACTCCTGGCTCATATCAGCTTGAAATCTGGAATAGGAAGATTTGCCCTTGGAATCAGAAATTAATTCTATGTCTTTACGTATGTATCCAGTATGGTTTCTAGAGGAACCTTCCTTGTCTTTAGTGTGTCTCAGGTAGCCTGGATTTGGAGAGAAAAAGATGACTGTACAATCTGTCTAGATCTGTCCATATCCCACTTCAGTACTATCTTTGGACTACACAGGCATTGTGGCATTGTATCAACAGGGCCTGTTAAATACAAATTGCATGTTGGGATTCTGGAAGAAAAAAAAGGGATAATACCTACAGTGTCATTGGTGTATTTTCTAGGTTTCTAACCTCACGCTTGGGATGGTCCATAGGCTTGAGACAAAGCACCTTAGATCTGAAGCATTTTTTTCTGTATAATTTTACAAGTATGTTTTTGGAGAGCAGTTGTTAACTGAACTGGGCTGTAGTAAATGAAGTAGAAAGAAATCAACTGCTGTGATCTGACTGCAGTGTGCCTCTCTAAAATGATATGATAGTTTTATGATGTTGTGCCATATCATATTGTCACCTTGAGATGTTAAGAAAGTTCAGCATAGCATTATGAGGTGATCATGTGGCACTAAAACATCAAGACAAAAGTGTATTGCAATCCCTTGTTGATGGTCATCATTCATTCATTCAGTGGGCACAGGGTGTATCTATCTACTTAATGAAGAATCCTTACTGGTTTTATTCCATAACACTTGGGAACAGAAACAAGGTCACTCAAGGGAGGGATAAGATAATAAATTGCTTCATGAAAAATCTCAGGACAAAGTTCAGCATTCTCCAGTGATTTCTCTGTTTCCCCAGATTTGGCGTGTGGAAAGCAGTGGCAGAGTTCCCGTGGGACCTGAGGCATATGGACAGTTCTATGGGGGTGACTGTTACATTATCCTCTACACTTACCCTAGAGGGCAGATCATCTACACATGGTATGTTTGGTTGTCTTTGCACAGACCTGCAGTGTGTGTATATTATTTTATGCTGACTTTATGTCCTTTTGAGTAGAACTACATGTAAAAGCAGGACTGTTCAGTGTGAGTTTGTCATACAGCATAAGCTCTGGGTCATTTTGAAGCTGAACTTAACCAACTATCTTTCTCCTTGTCTTCCTCAGGCAAGGAGCCCATGCTACAAAAGATGAACTGACTGCATCTGCATTCCTGACTGTTCAGCTGGATCGGTTATTAAACGATCAGGCTGTGCAGGTTAGTGTCCTTTGGATAAAATCCAACAGAGCATGTGATATATGCAAATTTCAATGAGAATTGAAAGGAGGAGGTGGCATATAAAGACTGGACCTGTCAATTGCTCAGGTCTGTATCAAGCCAAGCACCATGGGATCCTGTTAAAGTTGCCAGAGATTGCCCCTTTGAATCATCCTTTCTGTATGCAGTTGTCCAAAAGAACACAGATATGCCGGAACCTAAAACTGCCTTTTCTTTCCTTTGACTTTCACTATTTTAAAATTAGGTTTCAGCCCTGCCTAGACTTAGAAACTCTATGCATGGCCAGTGGAGACAGAATGATAAGACTCTCCCAGGGCAACTCACTCTGATGCAGGAGTCTGACAAGTCAATAGCCCTGTGGGAGCTCCCTGTCTCCTTTTGATTATGGAGGAAGTTGTTATTTAGCCCAGACGAGACACCTGACTTTTGGAGGGCCAAAACTGGGAGATATGAAGGCCACATGGCAGCCAGAACAGGAAAGCCTGCTGGAGTTGTGCAAGAAGGTCTGACCTTTCCTTGCTTTAGCAAGGAACATAACTTGGGTTTTCCCATCCCATAGTGCTTTCAGCTTCATGAAAGCAGGATACACATCCTCGTGTTGAAATGGACTGTGCAAGGCAAGGCACAGGACACTGGCAACTAAAAGGTGTGAGTAGATAAGCTAGTCCTTAGCTTGACCAGGGTATGCTCTCCTTACATCACTAGTGAGAAATGGTGCGTAGGTGAAGACGTGAGAGGCCTCTTTTCACAGAAAAGCTAGAGGTGTAAGAGGACAAGGGACAAGCAGAGACTTTCTAGACAGCAGGAGATAATTCTGTGATTCCCATTTCTTAATTGCAAAAGCAAAGGGCTTCCCCCACCCACCAAGGTACAGTTAATTCAGATGGAAGCCCATAATTTTAGCCACTGATCAGTTATGATTTCTGTTTGAAATTATATTAAGGATGAATTAGTACACTTCTAGGTAATTACTGCTTGAAATATTCCTAGTATGTGTTGTATATTTGGTCAGAGTCCAGCACAATGTGATCCTGCCTTATACCTAAGGCTAATGTTACAGTAATAACAGTATTACTACTAACAACTGCAGTAGTAAAGTGCTTAAAAAGTCTTTTTATTAAAGCTGAAGGAGATCCATTTCACTGCAGTAGACATTATACTTAAAAGTACTTTTAGCCTGCAATGAGTTTAGGAATATATATGTGTGTACATATCCATATGTGTATATATATACACATATGTGTGTATGTGTGCGTTTTTATGCAAATGAATAGAACATATTACCTGTGCCTAACATCTCTGTCAGCATTATTTGAAATCTTTAAGTGTGCTATTTTGTGTGGTCACTAGATGGCACGATAGTACAAATGACTATTGAGAAGTTGAGCTTGCAAGGATATGTTTCATTCTGCAGTTCCAGGGATTTGGGATTTTTTGAGTTTATCTGGGTTGTTGTTTTTTGGGATTTTTTTTTTGTGGTTTGGGGTTTTTTTTCCCATTTGTAAAATCCTGCTGCAGTTTGTCCCTTATATGTGTCCTAGGTTATCCTTATCAGACGACTGTACCAGTCTATCTACCTGTGAAATAAGTAAAAGCTCTTCCTCCTGCCCAGCTGCATCTGCCCCTCTGGGCACTCCAGCTCCCAGCTGCCCCCGGGCCTCACTGAGGCCTCTCCACTTCTCCTGCTCTGCTGGCGCATGTCTTATTCCCTTTTTTCCCTTTCTTTCTGGGAGTGAAAGGCAGGGAATTTCAGCCCTCCACCTTGGCTGGTGGTACTGTTATAAAGGAAGAATAAATGGTTGCATACAAATAACTTTTATCATACATAAACCTAAAACCAGTCATTCTGCATAGTGCTATGTGGTTTTTTAGATGACAGTAGCATCTTTTGCATCTGTAATGAAAGTTCATTTTTGTCATCCACGTTATCCTCTGGATGAGAAAGTTATGCTTATCTTTTTCATCCTCTTGCAGATAAAATACATATAGAAATAATGAATAAAATGAATAACCATTCTCTTCTGCTTAAATATAGGGCACCTAACTTCCAAGATAGTTTTTCAGGGGAATTAAGTAATTCTGTAAAACACTATGAAATGACAGCTCTTTTGAAAAAGAGTTATTTTCTTATTACAGTAGATAGCAGCCATTTTAATCAGCTAAATATTATGTTAGAAGTTTGAATCTTGTCTTTGTGTCAGCATGATTGACAAAAAAAATCTCACAAATGCTCTAACTCTATATGTCTGGAACTATATTTTTAGATCTTCTCAGCTTGCCACTTCTCATTCATGGTAACATACTTAGCATTATTGGCTAAGATCCCCATAGCTATTCAACAAAGACCAAAAATAACCACTTGGTCCTTTTGTTTCTGTTATTGCATTTCTTTACATATGTATAGATCCGAGTCAGTCAAGGCAAAGAGCCTGCGCATTTACTGAGCCTGTTCAAAAACAAGCCACTGATTGTCTACAAGGATGGGACATCCAAGAAGGAAGGTCAGAAACCTGCTCCACCCACACGACTCTTCCAAATCCGCAGGAACCTGGCAGCCATTACTAGGATTGCGGAGGTAAGGTCACCTGCTAAGTAAACCAGCTATTCCCAGTGGGAAATGATACAACTGCCACGGGCTTTTCTGACTTATCTTGTTGGGTTGTCACATCTCGTAGGAACAGAGAACTCCAGATTCAATCCACTGCTCTATTTGACCAACCCACCCAATAAACCAAAGAGAATAAGCTGTAGGTGGCTGGAACCAGACTATATTGCTCAGAGGAACTGTAAAAATATGCACAGCACACAAAGAACAAAGTCACACAGACAAAGAATAGACAAGAAGTCAGCAACCCCTATGAAATAGTCTTTCCTACTGCAAACAGTCCTAAGTTTTGCCCTGCAAGTCAGTTCTTGTCTTAAGCTCTTTTCTAACTTTTATCAGTATAAAACTAGGGAAAAACTGAAAACCAAAAACATACCTGATTAACACATCTACACATTTTATATAAACATGAAAATAGTGATTACATTATTTGAAAATTTGAAGAATAAAACAATTTCTTTTTTAATCTAGGTTGATGTTGACGCAATGTCACTAAACTCTAATGATGTCTTTGTTCTGAAACTGCCAAACAACTCTGGCTACACCTGGATAGGAAAAGGATCAAGCAAAGAAGAGGAACAAGGAGCTCAATACATTGCCAGCGTTCTCAAATGCCAGACTGCTAAGATTAATGAAGGCCAGGAACCAGGTTTGTGTGAGGCAACGTGGCTGCTAATAGACAGCTGAGAATACACAGCACTGTGTGGAGGTTCAGCCTAAATGGTTTTTGTGATCGTATATCTTGTAGGCAGAAGCATGAGATCACTGTCTGCCTTTGAAAATCCAACCTGGCATTTACCATGGAGATCCATCCAGAACTGGCTCATGCACAAGCAGGGCGATGCCCTGGAAGTCTGTAGGACAGTAGCAGGAACTGAAGAGTAATGAGGTCCTTTCTTTACTCTAAGAGGGGAGAAAAATAGTGCCTTGCTAAGGCTGAGAGAATTAGGATGGTTCAGCCTGGAGAAGAGGAGGCTTTGGGGTGACCTAATTGTGCCCTTCCAGTATGTGAAGGGGGCCTACAATAAGGATGGAGAAAGACTATTTACAAGAGCATGTAGTGACAGGATAACAGTAAGTGGCTTCAAATTGAAAGACAGTAGGTTTAGATTAGATATTAGGGAAAAATGCTTTATTGTCAGTGTGGTAAGGCACTGGAACAGGTTGACCAGAGGAGTGGTGGATGCCCCATCCCTGGAAGTCCTCAAAGCCAGATTGGATGGAGCTCTGAGCAGCCTGGTCTACTGAAAGGTGTCCCTGCCCATGGCAGGGGAGTTGGAACTAGGTGATCTTTAAGGACCCTTCCAGCCCAGGCCATTCGATGGTTCTTTCCAGGTATGCAAGTGATATTGTTATTTTGACAAACTGCAGGTAGTATTGTAGGAAAATGCATTCATCTTTGAGACAGCAAAGAGATTGGTTGGGGATTTCTGAAACACTATCTAACAAGCTAAAACATCAAATGTTAAGTTGTCTGGTGAATAAATTATATATTATGTATTTCAGAGGAATTCTGGAAAGCACTTGGAGGTAAAAAAAAATACCAGACTTCATCACTACTCTTGACAAAGGCTGAAGATCATCCCCCTCGCTTGTATGGTTGTTCTAATAAGACGGGCAGATTTATTGTGAGTATATGATGGATACTTTCCTCTCTGTTTAATTATATAGTTTCTGGTATATTTTGCTTTGGGAATCAGTGATCATTAAATGAATTTGGGGAATCTGGCTTAGTTAGCCATGTTTGGCAAGAGCTGGGGAGTGGACACCTAGTGCTTTAAACAATCCAAATGCAATGGATGGACAGAATAATTAATACTACAGTAGTATGCACGCAGAGCCTGCTCCAGCCTAGAACTAGAGGCTTGCAGATGCAAAAAGATAAGGCATTTGCCCAGTCAAAAGCAATTTAATTCTTGTAGAACATCACCAGATTGCTATTAATTTGCTGAGAAAGTGAAGGTCAGTGCCTTGCCCCTTACGTGTTTGGTAGTGGTGGCAAGGAAAAGAAATGTTGCTTGCCAAAAATCCCTAGCAGTCTGAAATTTTCCATAGAGACTTATGATGTGTAATTATGCCTTTAAGGTATTGGCCTGTGCTCAAGGAGGTAGGAAGACCTACATTTGTGGCAGAAATACCCAGAGCTACGCACTGGGGTATTAAGTCTGTGATTCAGGCTTAATTACTTACCGTATTGTGGGATGGCAACACTGTGTCACCGTTTGGCAAGGATGCACACATTTTTAGGTAGGGGACATAGTTGGCAGTCTCCTTAAGGCACAGCCCAATCATTTGGAGAGGAATAAAACAAACAGGATCCTTTAATAAGGACTTTAAAATCTTATGAGAGTAGCAAAGTGTATTCTTCTAACAAGCTTCTAAAATACTCCTGGGAAATACAGTAATAGGAACCAGCCTCTCTGTAATAGTCTGCTGGGAGCTATGGACTTTTTATTTTAAATTCCCTTCAAATTCTGTGAAATCCTCTTTCCTGTAGCATTTCTCTAGTAACGGAATCACCACCATTAGAGGTCCCAGAAGAGGTAGGTCAGACCACTCTGACCATCTGGCCACCATAACATAGGCTGGGAAAAAGGAATGTCTTTTGCACCATCTGCTTATCATTCCTTTAGCACTCCTACATGACTACACATAGCCAAACGCTTGACAGTCCTTTAAAAGTAGGAACCACTAGCTATATTATTATCTCTCCTCATACAGAACTATGTTGAACTGCCTTCCTATCTGCTTGTACATCCTTGAAAGAAGCAAGCAGTCTGCCTTTTCTTTGGGGACTAATCCTCAATGGTTTAGTCAACTACAATGTTCCATTGTCAAGCAACTGGGAAACTTGGTTGGATGTGTATTTCATCACTGAGCTCATCCACTGCAAACCAAAGCAGTTTCTTTTCCTTATTAATGAATGTAAGCTGCATGCATGCATCAGCTGATATCGGCTTGGTTGGTTCAGGGTGCTCTATGGAAATATCCCTGTCTCCTTCTTCTGGCAGACCTCAATCCCAATTTAACAGTAGCCAACAATTACAATGTAAATCTTTGCCTGTCCTGAGGATATCCTACCAATTCCGAAAAACTGAGAGCTGATTTTATAGGACATGCCATTATGTGATTTGTTTCCTTTCGGAGAAACACCCTTGACACATTCATCAAATCAGTTTAGGGCTTGATCCTTTAGGAGCTCATTAGCCTCTGCACTTATTATAAAAATAGCTTTGGTCTTTGCAAAATTGTATATCTTGATAAATCATTAAAAACAAAACCCCTCAAAACATATTATCCTTTCTAGATTGAAGAGGTTCCAGGAGAATTCACTCAGGACGATTTGGCTGAAGATGATGTCATGTTGCTGGATGCTTGGGAGCAGGTGAGCTATGTATTTGACCACTGCTTTTTGTGATAGCAAGGATAATTTATTCTTGATCACTTAGTTTGTAAGATGGGAGGAACACTCCTCTTGAGATATTGGAAGCAGTTTTGTTTTCTTTATACCAAAAGGAGCTATATTTTTTGATCTATATGATATGCTAGTGTGCACACGTGCTTGAATTGCCAGGCATAATGTGAGCCTATGGCAGGCACTTCCTATTTAAACCAATGGAGGCTGCAAGAGTATAAGCCCCAGCAGTGTTCTGGAAGGGTTCTCAATAGTGTTCTTCACTTTATCACAAAAAATTACTAATTTTAAAAAAAAGTTATTGCATTAAAGGTATTTAGAAGCCACTAAATCCATGTAGCAGGAGTACCTACAAAAAGTCCTACTAGGGAAAGGGACAAACACTAGACCCTTACAAAAATTTCTTCATATTGAATGGAAGATGACAGAAACAATCTCCATAGTTTCCCAGGTTCACTGAAAACTGAAAATGTGGAGAGCTTTTTGAAAGACAGGCAAACTCACTGCAGATGCAGAGAATGCATTTGTTTCTCACAGTATGTTCTCTCTATCCTTTCTCTCCTCTTGGAGAGAAAGGGGAGCAGCCACAGATCCCGTGCTCTTCTTTCTTCTTCAGCCTAACCCTTAAGGAACAAATGGCTGAGGTTTTTGGAAATGAGAAGGAATGTCCAAGGTCCATGTTGCAAAGAGTGATGGGGGATGGTGGGGGAAGAGCTGGATGGAAAATAGTTGTGACATACAGACTCAGGTAACAAGTGAAGAAGTCTTGGGACACGTAGGTGGTTTCCAAAATAATCCTGGAGAGAAAAAAAAAGGGCTGGGGGATTGCAGATCGAGGCTCTGGTGGTTGTGTTTTTCAGTGGGTAACCTAGCAGTTACTCGGGCTAGCACAGATCACAGAGCACAAACATTGATGCGCACACAGAGGTCAAACCAGAGACAGTATTGCTACCTGCACCCAAAGAGCAATTTCCTTGGCAAAGTGTAAAAGATACCCATGGAAATGGTAATTAGAGTTCCTTTCATCAGACTGAATAAAGATCCAACCTTCCAGTGTCACAGAGAGCAGTGAGATTTTGGAGGGCATAACTACAGTCTCTCGCAAGGGACAAAAAAAATCAGTTGTGGTTTGTGAGAGCTCTGTATCTCTGCAGCCTTTTCATAGCGTATATTCTTTATTCTAGAGGAGTCAACTATTTTGTACTTTACCAGCTGTACACAACATCCTTATAACACCATGGGAGTTACATTTTTCCTCTGTTTGCAGGTTTTCGTCTGGATTGGGAAGGATGCTAATGAAACTGAGCGACAGGAATCGGTTAAATCTGGTAAATCAAATCAATTTGGCAGATTTCTGAGTGAAGTAGCATCAATATTACTTAACAAAGAGGAAAATATGCTGTAGAAGAAATCTAGTTACATTTACAGAGTCTAAAAGTGTTACTGAGCTTATCAGGATTTAATACAGGAGATTATTATTTTCGTCTTTAAAGGCACTTTAAAACTCTGTAAGTTTATGAAGGATAAAATTAATCATGATAGCATTATTGGGCTGCAGAGCTTTTGTAACGATATGTAGGAGAGCCCCATGAAAAGTAACTGCACTGAAAAGAGAATTTAAAAGGAGGTCCCTACTGACCTGCACTCTCACTAATGTATATAGAGAAAGGTATGCCAGCAAGTCCTTATACTGCCATCCTTCACTAAGTTAAATTTGCAGGAGGAAATTCCAATTGCAGAACAAATAGAGCAAATGAAGACAACTTACATGATGTGTATCTCCTTGAAAAATCACGTCATCTCTGGTGTGACTTCACATAGCTGAGCCATTCTGACAAAGTTCATGCTGAAAACACTTGCATGTATTTCCCTGGAGCAGCTAGGGTTACCTGGCTGTGTTTCCATATGTATTGATGTCATGTTGCAGTGTCTAGGGAAACTACACTGGCTTTTACATGGACAAAATGGGAATGAAGCTTGTGCATCGTCACAGTACCGGCAAATTCTTTCTCCTGTTTAAGAGCCAAACCCCAGCTGTATGGCAAGGAACTGATCAGAACAGCAATCCCTCTGTTTTAACTTCATGGAAAATTCATTCACTGCTAGCTGGGAGAAATCGGCAATTACCTGATCATCTCATTGCCTTTGAAATAATTAATTGAATATTGTATTATAGCAGCCCTGTGTTCTTTCACTATGGCTTTTAATGTTTTTTTTATACCAAAGGAATGAACTAATATATCACGTTTTATTTCCTCTCTGTTTTTAGCCAAACGCTATATTGAAACAGATCCTTCTGGCAGAGATAAGGGAACCCCCATTGTAATCGTGAAGCAAGGGCATGAACCCCCCACATTTACAGGCTGGTTCCTGGCTTGGGACTCCAACAAATGGAAGAACTAATCTCTCCAAGGAGACTCCAGCTTCAAGCCAAAGAATGATCAGAGCCCAGCTACTTTCTAGTATTTTTAAGCATAAGCTTATGCGACAATACGATGCATCTGTTGTTACACTTTCCTGAGCTTTGATGTATTTCTGTGAATAACTTAGAAATTCTTAGCACTGGAAAGGACAAATGATAATTGTAAACTGGCCAAATGGGGTGAGTGGGGCTTTTTTAGTAGTAAATACAGAAAGTGCTACCAGTCTCTAAAGAAAGAAATTCACTTTCTTTAATCTATTGATTCTTCAAACAGAAGCTGTGGATCAGTTTTTTTTAATGTGATAAAATGGACCAAATTCTGCCTTCACTTAAAAATCTAAACTGAGGCCACAGAAATTCCTTTAGATTAAGTCAACATAATACTGTGCAGAATTTGGCCTGAGAGAGGACTAACTGTCTGTTGCAAGGATAGGACTGGACCTGATTTAATTACTAGGCCAAAATATTGCTACACTCACTGAAAATCTCAGATGATGTCTGAGAGCCAGTGGCAGCTGTGGCTCGCAGCAGGCAAACAAGGGGTGGATATTTTGAGAGGGCTGTGCTTAATGTGTTTGCTCACCCTGTCAATACATATATGTGGAGCTTTGGACTGAATGCTGTTAGAATACGAAGTTGACAGGTTTTTTTGAGGGACTGTCTAGCATATTGTAATGAATTCCTTTAGATTTATCTCTGAATCAGCTCCAGCTCCACCAGGTCTTTTTAACTAAAGCTCTTAATCACGTTGTAGTGCACTAGTGTTTCGAAGTGGAAGCAGAAGTAACAGCTTCAAAAACACATACTCTGCCTTAACCAGATTGCTCTTAAGCCATACTCTGCCTCAGTTGCCTTATTCAGCAGTACTCAGTTCTTTTCGAGCATGCAGACTGTTCACCTTGTCAGGTGCAGGATGTCTTTCTTATTTTTTCTGCAGGTGTTAGACAAATATCAAGCACATCAAATGCAAGGAAACCCCTGGCTTCAGTAGCATTTCTGGGAATTTGGAGTGTGAGTATGCACCATAGAATAGTGCCTTCTCTTTTTTTCTGAGGCACACTTACTTGGGCTTTTTTTTATTCTGGTGAATTTAACAGTACATTTTCAAAGTGGTTTTTATTTTTAACTTAGCCAGAAAAGTCTATTTAAGGGCAGTGGGAAAACTTCTTCAAATCTTTAGCACTGCTTTAATCACTTATCCTGTAATGCTTGTTTTAAACAACAATTTGGATAGCTGTAGATCATATCAATGTGGCTTTTTAATGACAGCATTTCAGTGGGTTTATTATTCTTATAAGTTAGGTTGAAAAGTGAAATTTTAGACATTTTTATATTTTTTTAACATGCTTAGGATTTTGAATCTGGGTAATGCAAAAGAGTGAATTTAGTCCGAGCTCATAATATCAATGACAAAAGAATTGTGAAGCTAAGAGTTTAATTATAGGAGTTTGTTAGCTTTAAATATTTGTTTAAATCTCTGCTAATATAGCTGGGCTGTATCTGAATGTAATTTCTTTTAAAATAAAGTTATGAAAAACAGTATTCTATATGCCAAGCTGATCTTCCTCTCTCTGACATATTGTTGGGCAGTGCTTCCACTGGTGTCTAACAAGATCTCCTGAAAACCCAAGTAGGTACCTTCCTTTTCAGATGGACAATGCAGTGAGAAGTTACTTGTTTTTGCTTTGGTGCCCTTTTACCCAATGGAAGCTTAACTCTTCTCAACTTGAAAGTTACAAACATAAGTGAAAATCAAAGAACTGGGTGCTTATTAGCTTGTTATTTTCATCTTTGAGAAAAAACACCATTTTTTAAAAATAAAACTCTTTGGTTTTATAACTTTTTGCTTGCAAAAAATAATTGACTACAGAAATAACTATCTTATAAAATAGGAGGAAATAGGTTTATGTTTGTTTTTAAAGAATAGGTCTTGCTTTTTATTTGTGAGAGTAGATAAGATGTCCTTCTCTTGGTGGAAGGAGCACAAAGGCCTTTTCAATGCCTCAGCCACTGAGCAGCCTGTAATTATCTGATTGTCGTCTTCAACACATACATATGATTCTTCTCATTTTTAAAAAATAACAGTTATAGTAGCTTCTGAACCAAGGATTAGACAAGATTTGCCCTTCTTGCACATAAACATCTTCCGGAACACTGAGGGCTCTGAACTGGCACAGTCTGCCAGCATATTCTCCAGCACTGTGAAAGCCTCTTTTCAGTTCCCTTGCAAAAGACAGAGGAGCTTTTGTGGTCTCCTGGCCTGGGCTTTTGAGTTTGTAATACATTGTTCTGGCATGTTGATTACTGATGTTGAGAAGAGCATTGAGAGCTCATAAGGGAACAGTGTTCTCCACTGGGCTTTAAGCACAACAGCTGCTAGCAACATTGTTCTTGGGTCTACTTGCCAGTGAGGAAGTTTATTTTTCATACATATATGTGCAGTACACACAAAGATGTATTTCTTTCAAGAAGAAGAGAGGGAGGGAGGACAGACAGGATGAACTATGAGTGCTTGGAAATTTTAAAGATTAAGCTGTTTTCAAGAAAATATTTAAGCACATAACTTTATGAAAATTATGGCACATAGCAAATAGATAGGTTTGCACATAGCAAACCTATCTGCCTTGTTTTCATAATAAGTAGAAAAAAATGTGCAGATCTATATACAGTCAAATTCAATCAAGAACAAGCTATGTCTTGCAGTATTATCACATGGTAATAGTACATTCACTCTACTTGTAATGGCAAAATTAGACCCTGATTTAGGAGTTTCATGTTACCAAGCAGAAAGAATTCATGTTCTATTGGTTGTAAATACAGCATCATTCTTCGTCTTCGTTTTATTTCATTGCAACAGAAAGTTGGTAAGAATCCGTAGAACCAACAGGACATCATAGTACTTTTGATGCCTTAATATTTGCTTTTTATACATATTTCATATATTCATAGCTCTGTAGACTACTACTGCATATTTATATAGCTCCTAGTACCCTTTCTGTTAGATTTTAGGACAATAAGCTAACTTTCTCACACACTCCTGAAATATTGTTTGTCGTACTGTCAAGGAGAGAAAATTTTGTTTTTGTAACCAGAATCTGAAAAGACATAAACAAGAAATAAGGCAAAGAAGCCCCTGGACTGCTGTCAATGGGGCAGAACCCAGGGACTAGATGACCTAATGGACTACTCTTTAACTGGACCATATTTGATTGATATGCTAATTTGTTAAACTTATAAAAGCTGTAGAAACCCGATGCCAAGCGTGGATATAGCCACATTATGCACCTGAAAGCTTTCAATAAAAGTACCTGCTTTTTATCTTACTATTCTAATATAGTTGCAAAGTTCTATCTTTTCTGTTTAAGGCATCACTATACAGTATTTATATTATGTAAAATACTGTAATCTTAGAGTATAACTACAGATTATGCACAGGAGAGGAACCAGCTTCTCTGGCAATTTTTCATTGCTCTAAATACCCATTTTGACTATAGCACATAGTGCTGTATAGAATCAGATCTGCTATAATGTTTATGTTAAATGAAGCTAAATCAAATTGAATGGTTTGATTTCTTGCCAGTGCAGGCAAGACACACAGGCTTCAGCTGCAACAAGAAAATACTGGAGATGGTAGACAGCGGGATTGTGGTACTACCTCTCACAGGAAAACTGAGAATTGTACAGAAAATATTTTGCTCATTAGACTATAGCAGGAGATGCTCTCAGAAATCTCTAGACGTCTCTATAGGCTACAGGAACACTTCTTGTTATGAACCTTGTGATCTTCTTGTAGTCTTCGTTTTTCCTGAATGTAAAAGGATTAAAAAGAAAAAAAACAGCCCAAACAAGCCTATTCTCTTCCATGGACTGAAATTGCTCTTCAGAGTCCACTTCTTTATAGGAAGGCTTAGGAAAAAACCTTCAAACGTTGCTTTAGGATACAACGGCCGTGTCAGCACCCCACCAAAGTTCTGCCTTTATGGCTTAATTGAGCCAAATGCGAGTATATAAGCCAAAAAAATTATTATCTAATAAAACCAGAGCTAGATAATACTTTGCTGTGCTGACTTTACAAATGCTTGCATTTTCTTTTTTAAAGACAATAATTTTGTCTCTAGATAGAGAAACAGTACACTTTTCCCTTCTTATGGCTGAGTGCTGATGCTAAAATCAAAGGAACTTCTGATTTCATTGAAAACACAATCAGATCTCTAATCTACGACATGTCCTTAATATCTAATTACATCCTCTCTTGACTGGCCTAAAGTTACTTTGACCTTCTCCGCCTATTAGCCCATTACCTTATGCTAAAATTGAATATACTACACTCACTTCAATCAAAGCTTCCTAGGTGCAAGGAGGAGAAGGACAGACCAATGGGGACTGGGAGGCCCACCATGGCATAAAATTACTGGATGATTGTTTTGGCTCTTCTCCCTCTGCATGTAATTTTCCTCTCGACATTAAAGCATATTTGCATTGCAGGGGAAAAAACTTGCCTCTACAGAACAGAATATGTAAGCTGATTTTTATTTTTTTCTTCTAAGTAATAGCAAACAGTTATTCCAGGGGAGCAAGCAGAAGGTGAAACAGTCTGTATCAAGCTTCTTGCTAAACACATCCACATTTCCACACTGTGAGTGTTCTCTCAAGGGGATGCAATGAGTGTACTGAGAACCACAAGACTTTAAGCTTTACCACCACATTTAATCAGTCAGCAGTGAAATCTGGGCCTCCATGCGCGTGAAATGAAAGCATCAAGTGAAAGCATTGATTTTTATTGTTTGTTAGACTGCAGATCATTGCCTCAGAAAATTATCTGCATGGGGGCAAGCAGGGGAGACTGGAACAATCTGAACTGAAATCCCACTGAAAAGACCAGAGAGTCACGTTTGCTTTTGCAGCAACAATGCTTTGTTTATTTTTAAAAAGCCTCTTGACCAGTGCTAAAAGAGCACAGCTGTTCCTGCTGCTCTTCAACAGATATCACACGGGTGACTCAGGGTGATTTCACAGCATTTGGCAATATTAATATCAAGGCTGGATGCAACCAGGTGATTTACCCAACAGTTCACTATGCTTTGTGTTGTCTGATGTCCTTGCTACAGAAGCAGCAGCTGCAGAAACAATCGTGATTAAAATAGAGCACTGATTGGAAGATTACAAAGACAAATTTCCCTCGGGCCTCAGATTTTCACAAAGGTGTCTCAGAAAGGTCACAGGTTTCCCGTAATGGGTGTGGCAGCATCAGAGTCCTCATTTAACCAGTTGAGTGGGCTGCAGATATCTCTAATGGCACAAAAGATTACTGTCCTTCCCAACACTAACCAGCTGCTCTCCTACTGAACTTGGGTAAGAAGTGGCAGTGAATGTCTTACCAGCAAGAACAGGCAAGAAGCCCACTCTGAAAATCCCCTACTCTCTTTCTAGATAGGCCCAGTCAACAGTAGCTATTTTGTGTGCCTTCTGCTGCCAGACTGTCCCATCCTACCATTTG
This sequence comes from Ptilonorhynchus violaceus, assembly GCA_013397565.1. Classification (NCBI taxonomy): domain Eukaryota; kingdom Metazoa; phylum Chordata; class Aves; order Passeriformes; family Ptilonorhynchidae; genus Ptilonorhynchus; species Ptilonorhynchus violaceus. Next base: position 256,080 of record VZRJ01007336.1, read on the forward strand.
CAGATGCACTTCAGCATCCAAATAATCCCACGTGTGAATTCTTGAAGCTCAAAGTGATCTTTTTTTAAGATTGTGTGAGGAAAGGTGATGAAAACTTGTCCAGTATTCAAAGCAGTGAACAAGGATTCTGGTACCTGTATTTCCTGTTGCCTGTGTGAAGCAAATCACTGAATTTCAGTGCTTCTATTCTCTACCAATTAAAAGAGGATTTCCTCAATCCTCTCCCCATTTATTTAAGCTGCTCTGTCTCTTACCGTGTGTTTGTACAATGCTTGACCTAGTGAAGTCACTTCTCAGCACTGTTGTCTCGTAGGTCCTGCTCATATTCCAGACAGCTGCCTGGGTTGTCAGTGCCAGGCTGCACAGACTTGCTCAGAGCAAGGTTAGATGAGATGAGTGTGATGCCTCAGAGACCTGCTGAAGAACGGGTGCAGTTCCACCAGCGGGGGCATTAGGGCAGCAGAGGAAGGGCAGAGGCCAGCTCAGCTGAGAAGTGAAGCTTTTATGTTATAATGTAATATAAGCCAAAATAGATCCCCTACACCCACAGCAGTAAGGGCCGGCCTACTTTGTTCAGCCTTGCTTTGTTAGGACGCTCTGTTAAAGCTGTAACGATGGGTGTATCTGCATCAGGTCCATACAAATTCCTCTCCAGATGGGGAGCAACTGCTCTGGGGATTATAAGGGAAGAAAAGGCTCTGCTGTGTTTACAAAGAAATAGCAAAATCTTCAGGTACCTCTTTACTTCGACCTGGAGAATGAGAACATTTGCTTTTAAAAGGAATTGCATCTTGTCTGATCTCCCATGTCCTGAAATTTTTCAGGACTCCTGTTGTTAAAGGCCTCTCTGCAGTACAGCTCATTTTGTTTCTGGCAAGTGTTATTTTGTGGTTGACTTAGGGCTGTGGCTGTTGATAATTTATTGGTTATTTCTTCTATTATTACTAAATTATACTGGGTAACACATCCACTGACATGGCTTCAACCAGAGACTGAGCATGGGGGGTCCTGTCCACAGTCCAGGGTATGAACTGAGAGAACCAAAAAGTGCCTGCTGACTACAGATGAAGATTACCAAACATCTTGTTCGCTTTGAGGGTTTGGTTTTGCATTTAAGTGTTGTCTCCACTCTTGAACAAATGTCTGCTGGCTGCTGCTATTGGTTTCACACAATTTCATCACTCTGTCACAGTGCAAGCTTGGAGTTAGGGCCTCTGTGGTGACTGCTAATGGCTATAGTTTTATCTCAACTCTGATTTATCACAAGTCTGAAAAACGCAGAAACATATATGCTTCATGTGCCAGACTGCTGTGCCTTCAGTCAATCCTCAGTAAGGACTCAAAGATGAATGATTTGCAAGGAGTGCAGTGGTGCTAACCTAAAAATCCCCGTATCTGCAGTTGTGCTGAGATGAAAGACTGTGCAGATGTCAGTGTCTCTAAACAGAAGGGCTGGGCTCTTTAAGTGAGACTCAGCAGGCAGGATCTCTCAGATTTAGTAACAGGCTTTCACAGAGTGGCCTATGGCTTCAGAGGCCTTCCATCGGTAAACCAGGAGGAAGGGATATAACTGTTTGTCCTCTTAAAAGCTTTCTCATGCTTCCTTTGAAGATTCAGTTTGGAGTTGCATTTACTCATATGCTGTATGCATCATATATTTATCGCATCACTTGCCACCTGAAATACAAAATCTTCAAAGCATGAAGAATTCCCTAAATAGATCCCTTCTCTTTATGCTATGTCCATGCTTATTTTATCCTTACATAAGGACATATTACTTGTTTTATGTTTCTTTCCCAGCAGTAGAGAGGCCTTGTATGGAATAATTCAATCAGAAAAAAAATTGATTATGTTTATAGTATCCCACTGCTGCTTCTGCTTCCTAGATCTTCTATGATCAGTCCTGGTAGAGGTGAAGAGGAAGGCCTTCAAAGATGAGATGAAAAGTGCAGAGCTTACCCTTGCAGCACTCCAGCTACTGGCTCTTGCAGTATTGCCTCCATTCACTGGAGTTAAGTAACGCGATCAAAATCTCAGCTCAACAATCTGTTCCTCCTCAAGTTAGTTTATCTGCCTTCCTTGCTTTGTTTAAAGCCTGCTAAGTAGTGTGGTGTGGCCATGAGAGCCAGAACAGGGGAAACCTATATTCTGACAAAATGCTGTGATGTCAACAAAAGGTATAAAAATGCATGCATTTAAAAATTAATATTTTGGCAGAGTTTTATGTGAGTTTACAATTCACAGGCAGAAGCTGTTTGGCGCCAAATTCTCTGAAAGGCTTCTCTTTTTCAGTATTATGAAATTGGAATGTATGATGTGGTTTGTTTGAATCATATTCCCTGTGAGAGGAAAGCAAAAACGATTTTGCAGGGACAGGTTTTATAAGGTCTTCAAAGTGAGTTTATCATTGTTTCCCTCCAAGAATTGATACCTAGGAGTGTGAAAGAAAGCTTTCAGCCTAGCACCCCCGTGATCAGCTTTCATATCAATTTTCAAGTGACTTAGCTGTTAACATTTAGCAAACAGTAGGCCTAATCTTGCATTCACTCAAGTAATTTTGAGATTTACTGTTAACTTAAAAAGAAGACATGGTGAGCTGATAAGATTTCAAAAATCTAGACTACAGCTGAGCAAGGAGATGAAATGACTCCTCCCCACCCACACAATGTTTGTCTTCCCTGAAACCTTATTCTTTCATCCTCCTCTCTTTGGTTTCTTTCTTCTTCCTTTTTTCATCTAATCATAAATACAAGCCTCGGAGCTCCCTAGGATAAGGGTTTTCCTTTTGCTATAGCACACTGTAGTAGGCTCAGATTTCACACTGAAACTCTTAAGTATTGTAACTGAGAAGAAGAATTACCTTTTTTTTTTTTTTTTGCTTAAGTTTTAGAGACTGCAACAAATATCCAGTACTTAAGTATCAGATGCCCTTCGTTTCTCAATAGAAGAGACTGAAACCTTCATGCTGCAGTTCAGGTTAGCTGGTGAAACTGTCCATGGCCCTGGGGGAAAACAGCTCCTTTGGAGGCATTGAAACTCTGTAGTTCTTATCGCTTGCAGGCAAACAAGTGATAAGAACTTGAACTTCTCTGCTTGGGCTTGAGAAAAATCCAATTTAGAATGTTTAGCTCTCATTCTTATTCTGCTGGCTGAAGTTTACTTTTCATACCAGAAATCAAAGCAAAGGAGTATTTGCTCTTTCTATTCCCTCCTGTAAGGCTGATTTTTAACACCCTCTTGCTTCAAGACAGAATTTAATGTATTGGTCAAAATCCAAACGTTCAGGGGCTGGATGAAGTTGCCACACACCTGGCAAAGCTGTAGGACCTGCTACATCAGGGTTTGCATGTACTGCACTTGGGAGTGCTGTTGTGTTGGAAGAGGGGCAAATGCAGATAAGTCTTAGCTCAAAACTCCTAGTGTCTGGTAAGTCTCCAAATGAAAAGCCAGTCAGAACTCTGACCTTCTTTGCAAGCAAAGAATTGCATCATATACAATTCTCAGTGCAAATATATATTTTATTTTACTGGGCCAGATTAAGTATTTCCCTGTGCACTTCAGATGCCTGTTGACTGAAAGGATTCAGGTTAAGGATCCATCCAGTGACAGAGTTTTTGAAAACTCACAAATGCCTCACAACTACAGAGCTAAAATGAAGTGCCTGGGAAAGACTTCTGGTAGGATGTGAAGCAAGCACTACAGAGAATGAGACCAGTGAACTGCAGAGATGCTCAGTGGGTTTTACCAGTCTTCTGTGGTTTAAAAAGACCAAGTTAATTTATCTGTTAAAGCACATATTTGTTATTTTTCTTCAGGAACATTGTGAATCTATTAATTACCTCATTAAAGATATTATAACTACATTTGAGCTCAGTTATCTGACTAAAATTAATAATAAATTGTTTCTTTCTTTAAAAAATGAAAATAAACCCCTCCCCTGTATCTAGGGAGCCAGCAGGTCTTTCTTTTCACTCATCTAAGAAAGAGATGCTTTCAGAAAGCCACAGAGTAGTTATATTCCATACTATTTGTTCTGTATGTGACCAGGAGTTATAAGGAGCACTCACAAGCTCCTATTATTAGGAGCACTGATAAATTACCAAATAGTGGTTGGAGAACATCAAACAAATTGTTTGTGGTCTATTTCATCGTCTCAGTGGGGACTTCTATTAGCTGTTGCCTCTGAGCATGAAGCTCAAGGAGCTGTGGCATTATCACTGCACTACCTACATTACTGTATACTGAAGCAGAGACTTCAGGTTTTTCACAGCCCTCCTGGGAGCTAAGGCATATCTCCCATAAAATTTTATTTCCATACAGTGCAATCTCTGTGAAATCTGTTTCTATTGCTCCTGTGGCTTTTTTAGGAGAGGTGAGCAACTGAATTTTCTCTTCAAGGTGTGCACTTAACTGATTTACACAAAGTTGTTACAGATCAACAGCCTGCTCGTTTTCACAGTGGACCCTGTATTTTGGATGGGCATCACCTCTCAGTTGTTGCCAAAATGTGGTGGGAACACACCCAAGAGCCAGCTGAGCACACACCACACAGGCACAGGCTCCCTGCTCCCTCCAGTCACAGGAACAGGCCAATCCCTGCAAATTAGTGGAGCTTCAGTGCTTTGTCTTTTGTGACTCTCTTTGAAATTCTCTCATGGCAGGTTTCAGTGCACTATACTTGTCATTTAAGCATTTCATTATCCTTATGCTAACTCCTACTCTGTGAACTGAGTGCTGTGTGCTTCTTCCTGTCCTGGCACTTCCTTCTGGATATATGCAGCACCTGAAGAACAAAGCATAGCTTTTAAATAAGTAACTGTTGCAAGCAGATGGATTGTTAGAAGTAACTGGCTTAAATGAATGTTTCATCCCATAAACACTTACTCAGAAGCCTCAGTCAGAACTTGTATCTTTTTTTTTCCACTACAGTAAATCAACTGAGATACAAATGAATCAAAGAAAAGCCTTCTTCATTCTGATCAAGGTCTGTTTGTTTTTTCCTATCTTTTACAATTCCAGCAAATCTCAGTACCCTTATACATGTTAAATAGTTATACAATATTTATAAAGATCTTTAGAAAACAAAAATATTTAATAGCAGTTTTTTCTTTTCTTCATTGTTACTCTCTGCTAGCAATATCTCGAACAGCAGTATCTGTTATAGTACTAACATTTCCATTATTATTCTGGAGCTGGGAAAATATCTTCACATATTATGTCTAGCTATGCAGGGGCAAAATAAAACATGCTGGTTTTATATTTGTAATTGTAATACTTTTAATCTGCTTGCAAACTGCTCCCATCGTATTAAAGTGATATATTTAAAAACTCTGCAACCCTTTTCAAAGGAAGCACTGTGAGGAGATGGCAGCTGATACTGAAATCTCAGCTTGGTAGAATTTTAAACTATTTAGAATTACTCTGGCATACAAAGAAAAAAAAACCTCTAAAGTGCCCATGGCTTTTCTGGGGGAAAAAATACTGGGGGAAAATAAAGACCTTGGAAGCAGTTCTGTAGCTGGCAACATTTTCAAACACTAGCATTGAGTAGCCCTGCATTCTCAGCAAGTCAGTAGTTCCAGAGGGAAAAACCCCAACAAAACCAGAAGTGCTGTCACAAACCTGGGAGGTGGGGAACCTGTTGCTGAGGTGAATGTAAGTCTTTGATCAGAATACAACCATTGAAGAAATCATACAAGCCAAGGCTTGCTCGTATGTAGTATCACACATTGAACACTTTGGAATTGCTCATGGTGGAGAAGTCTTACCTCACATACTGAAGGATTAAGGCAGGAGGTATTTTGTCCATTTATTAAATAAACATATTTGCTGGGGGATTTTTAGGGCCAGCTGCTTAGTGGAGTGTGGGTGGAAACCAGGGGTTCCTGCAACAATAATGCTTTTTTCTATTCTTTAAAACTGCCCCATAACAAGCTGTATGTCTGGGTTTGGATTTTGTGACTATAAACTTCATATGATGTGAAGAGGTGATCTACGCTTAACCCTTATTAATTACACTCTGCTATTAAATGAACAATCAGTGTGGCTGAGAGTTTTGTGATACAAGTCCTTACCACAAAGATGCTGTTGGAGACAACCCTTTTGCTGTCCCACCTGACCACAGGAAGAAGGTGCAAGGCTTGCACAACCACATGTACACAAAGTGGTCAGACTGTTCCCTGTGTTCTGCAAACATGGTCACCACCATTACAGCCATCCCCTCAGAGGATGAAACGACCAAAATTCACAGAGCTTGGAAGGCGGAGGTTACAATTTCAGTCACCCTGAGCCAACACTTGTTCAGTGTGACTAAGAACATTTATGAGCTAGTACAGCTTTCTTTTAGGTAACACACCTAAGCAGAGTTGAAGATGCAACAAAGTCTGACTGTCAGTATCAAAAAAGAGGCTTTTTGTTTGTTAGCCTGCTATGTGGCATTATGTTTATTTATGAAAATGAAAGCAGCAAAACGTAAATGTTAGACTTCAAGCGAAGGTATGTATGAAATGAGAATAAGTTTAATTAACTGGTCTAATCAGAGTGGTAACTTAAATTGTAACACACAGTGAGTCCATCTCCTACTGCTCTAAGCTTTGTTATTTATTGTGAGGAAATAAATGAGATCTTCTCCCACCAACTAATTTTTAATAATCAAAGCAAAATAATTCATGCAGCATGTAAGTTATCATAAAAGAATTCAGCAGACGTAGCAAAGATGATAAAAGTCTTCTTTGTGCAAAACATTTTGTACATCAATTTAAGAGAGAGTCTTAAGAGCAAAACCTCATGTGTTGCAATTTGTCAGCTATTTTAATCTTACTGCTCATTTTCAAGGGGGTTTTCAAAATCCATGGTGAAACTGCTGTAATATTTAATGTAGGAACTTGATATTCTTTTAGAACCAAATAATGGCAACTCAAAGCAATACTTTTTTAGCTCAAATCTTAGATCTAGGGCAGAGCCGAAGAGAAGTAACTTCAATTTTTGAATGTACAACCCAGCTACAGTTGGTTACTGTAATAATAAACATTATTGCTATTACACAAACACTAATACATATTACCTGAACCTGGGTCTGCCATGTCATTGTACTGAAATGCAATTGATTTTCTCTTTCATACATATTGAGAAATCTGCTCGATTTCCACATGGAACAGCAAGAATTGGTGGTGTGAGGTTGCTAACATGTCTCTCTCATGTAGATGGGGGTTTGGGATCCTATTGCTACATGCCAGCTACCTATAGCTGGCAGTGTACAGTCCTTGCAATAACTCCATTCTCCTTATGGCTTCATTCCTTTGTGTTTGACAACTAATTCAGCTCCATGATGCAGCTGGTTCCTTCTTATCCCTTCTTCAGCATTTGCTCATATTTGGTTCTGTCTTTTACTGTTCTACAGTTCTGGCCATCTATATGCATCTGCAGTATACGGCCTCTGGGTCATTTGTTTGATGTTTCATTTTTCATTTGATTTGCATCGAATCTCCTACACACAACACATGGTGCTATTAAAAAATAACTCTAAGGTGATTAGCTATTGAACTGAATAATAAATGCCATTAGCCTGTTCTTCAGAATGATGGTATTTAACGAAAACAGAAGGAATATTGTGTTTATCTGGCCATGGAAATTCAAGCCCACTGTCTTTGCTTTGGAAGGAATTTCTCATCTGCTACATCTCTAGATGTGGTTGTATAACAACAGTCATATCTTCTTGAGTGGAATTTACCTTTAAAATGACCTAATGAAAGTTCTGATTTATTGTCCTGCTACAGTGAACCTCTCATGAACTGCTAGCTTTTAATTTCCATGAATTGCTATTTCCATATGAAAGACGATTTCTTGTGAAGAATACATGCAGTCTTGCAAGTAGATGTTTGATGATCCTTTGCATTTTTGTTATCTGGGCACTGTGAGACAGCTCCTGCAGTGCAAGAGGTGATATGTATTAAATCGTAACCTAAGTCTCTGCTGGGTAATAATACTAAAATTTCAAAGAATCTTATCTTTCCACTGTATGCCAATTCTTTCTTGGCAACATTTCAACCAATTTCATGGTCCATATCCCTAATAAGGACTATCTAAGTTTCACAGAGGCAGTTAATAACTGCAGCATTGGAAGCCTGGCCCTCGAACCTGCCCCAAACCAAAATTATCCCTGGACCATTAAGGAATTAAAAAAAAAACAAACCACAAACAAAAACCCAAACAAAAACTACTTTACCGTAGTGAAGAAGCTGCACGTTATGAAGGTACTGCTTCTTTTTCTTAAAACACAAAGATTTGTCCCAGGCCCTCTTCTGTGTGTAAAGTATTTATAGGATATATGTATGAAGCATATGTATAGTAATATATTACTATCATCCTGGTAAACTGGTATCCAGGAAAAGGGAGAAGGTTTTTAGCCCAGAAAAGCTGAAGTTGCAGTTATTTTCATGAGCTAAGGCATGCTGAGCCAGAAAGAACTCAGAACTGTAGACATTAGACAGGAAATGAGAAAAGTATTGACATGAGAAATTACCCCAACACAGAAATTAGGCACCTTCTTACTTTGCATTAAAAATTCTGCACATGGCTCAAGCCTTTTTCCCTCGTTACCTCTTACATGTATCTTGCAGTTATTTTCAGCTGTCATCTAAGAACAGCCCACTCTCCCCATTTACCTACACACTTGAAAAGAAAGTTAAGTACACTGCTTTCTGTGCACCTCCTTCATTCAAGACTTCTACAGGATAATCAAAGCCTTGCTTTACCCTTACCTTCAATTATCAGAGGTTGAATGTGTCAACTCTTCTACACTCCCACTAATTTAGATACCATTACTCCATAACACCTGCCCAGTCTGCACGTTTGACTTCTAAAGTAGCATGAAGTGTATGGGAGGAGTTGATCCACTTGGATTGTTATTTAATAGCTGTTTTGCAGAAGTGCCTACAGGCATTAATTAAGATCAAGGAGCAAAGAAGACTTACAGTGAAAAATAGTCCCGGCCCCAGAGAGTTCATAATTCACTTCATAGCAAGTTACAACAGGTAGATGTAATAAATTAACTGTAGGGAGTGTCCAAGCATTTTCTGGAGAGCATGGATCATCTTCATGTATATATTTACAAATACAGATATGCTCATGTTGTTGAAGATGTTAATTTCTGTCTAATCTTAAAATGACCTCCCTGATGTCATAAAACTCTTCTTCCAAAGAAATGCATAATCTAAGAGATTTCTTCTCCACCTTGTGTGTTGGATATGCTATACCTTAGAAAAAATATCAGTTCTGTATTCCTCCCTTTTCAGTACAATATTGTGTATTGACTGCTTCTCAGCAGAACAAGAGATTAAAAACAAGCCTTATGCATTTGATGTTTCCAATCAAAATAATTCCAATAAGGGTAGGAGCTAGCCAATATCCATCCTCGTGGAATTAATTGTAAAATGTATTATTATGAAGCTGTGTTAAAGTTTGAACGGATCTTGGTAACAATCAGACGTGGAGGTTTAGCAGACCATAATATCTAGTAGACTTACATTTCCATTAAAAATAGGGGATAGTTAATTTTGTAGGTGGACATAAAGGTCAATTTGATTTATTTCAGCTTGTCAAGCTTTATGAATAAATCTATTATCTCCAGTAATATTCCTTAACAAGGTATTTCTAGCTGGTTTCCTCCAATTTTAAATTACTGAAAACCATCCATGATATAATTAAGGCCCACTTTTACTGTCACTGTGAATGCTTTCCTATTACATTGTATGCTGTGCAGTTCTTTATGTTATGCAAAAGTAGTGTAAAATACTGCCAAATCACAAACCTTACCAGTTGGCCTTAGGGGTAGTAACTTACCCCTTCTTTCCACAGATGTAAAATCACCTTCCTATATAAACAGGCCACTTCCTCCAAAGACAATCAGCTGCAAGATCAGGATGTAACTAACTAACAAAGATAAAAGCAGTGAAATATTAATCTCAGATGTAAGCAAATTAGAATTTTGCTATTTTTAGCAGGACTAGAATGGGTATCTTAACACTTTAATAACATGAAACCATGCCTACAGCACATGGTGGAATTTTTGTTGCTATTATATGTCCCTTTACTATTAAATTACTTCTCTTTTACATACAATTCTGTGATTTAAAATATAGGGTACAATGCTTTCAAAGAGAAAAAAAAGCAATATGATTGTCTGAATATTCGTATAATTTAACGCTTTTCAGCAGCCACATCAAGAAATCTTGAAGTCCTCTAGAAAAAAAAGGCAAGATTAGTATTGAAAATTATGCTTTTTCTTTTACTGAAGCCCAGCTGAACCAACCAGATTTCGGTGGTTGCCCAGGGAAGTTGTGGATGTCCCATCCCTGGAAGTGTTCAAGGCCGGGTTGGACGAAGCTCTGAGCCACCTGGTCTAGTGGAAGGTGTCACCATCCACGGCAGGTAGGTTGGAACTAGGTGATCTTTAAGCTCCCTTCCAGGCCAGGCCATTCTGTGATTTTGGTACCAAGTAGAGAAACATACACTTGGAATGGTAGACTATAGTAGCACAATAGCTTTAGTTAACAGTTAAATGTACACTTTTATCAAAAAGATTGATTTATTAAATTTTTATATAAGGATTATAGATGAAGACTTTTTTAGGATGCTCTGCTCTGATGCTCTGTGTGCTATTTTACGCTGAGCTGGGGTACATCTAACACAGGCAGAAGTAACCATCTGCATTGGCACAGCTGTGCAAAACCTGCAGTGGCCAAGGTGGCAAATGAGAAGCACAGTGGGAAGGACACAACGATGGTGAGACAGCAATAATATGAGAGACAAAATACTCCTCCAGGCCTCCTCTAAAATCTGTATGCTCTGGAAACAGTAAATGTAGTAAATGTGTTATCAGACATTAGTAATTAATTCTGGGAAAGACTTCACTGCCCAAATCAGGCTGAGATATGAAAATGCACAATTACTTAACATAACCCTGTGCTGTGGGAGACCTTTCTTGTAATTAAGCTTATTCGCTGAGACCCGAGCACTGCTGCCATTCCTGTGTGCCATGCGTCCACCAGGAGGGTGTCATCTACTCCGTTAATTACCGGCTCCTCCCGATATGCTTCTCCCGTTTCGCGGGGACAGGCGAAAAGCAGATACAACACGTACGATGAGAGAACAGAGCCGGGCCTGGAGCACTTTTATTTAGGAAACACCAGCGATACACCCTGTGCTGACGGGCCTGGCGGAGCCCTCAACGGCGAAGAGACGGCATTCACTGCAGGCCGCCCCTCCCACTCCCGCTCCCGCTCCCACCGGGCCACGCGCCTCCGGCAGCGCCGCAGGTGCGCGCGGAGGCACCGCTCAGAGGCCGCCCGGCCCGGCAGGGGGCGCGTGAGAGTGACAGCAGCCACACCCAATGAGCGCACGCTCTCCCGGGGAAGGGGCGGGGCACCGCAGAGCCAGCCCCAGGCCGGCGGAGAGCGAGCTGGAGTGACAGCACCTGCACCCAATGAGCGCACGCTCTCCCGGGGAAGGGGCGGGGCACCGCAGAGCCAGCCCCAGGCCGGCGGAGAGCGAGCTGGAGTGACAGCACCTGCACCCAATGAGCGCACGCTCTCCCGGAGAAGGGGCGGGGCGCTAGGGCCGGCGGAGGGGCGCTGCCGCCCG